>BDMV01000001.1:10190261-10267761 GCA_008326285.1 Oryza officinalis | reverse complement strand
ACCATCCTCGGGGCACCCTTCCTGTCTCGGGCACCCTCCGGCCAGTCCGCGCGGACATCCTTCCTTGGGACCTTGGCAGGGCCATCTCTAGGATTTTGAGGTCTCGGTACGAAATGCACTTTGAGGCCCTAAAAATTATGCCATTATTACTTTTTTTTTACTCACTGATCTATTCAAGTTGTGATCACCACTAACTTCGTTGGCAATGCTAGCATCAACTTGAACAATTTCAGTGTTTTGAGCCTCTAACTTCTAATGCAATGTTAGCATCATCACCATGACCTCATGTTTGGTTTTCAGAATAAAACTGAGATCATTTCATAACATGTCTATCAAGAGTACTTTTTGAGATTGAACTACTGCTCTTATTAGTCTTTGTTTCTTCTTAAGCTTTTCATAACCATACTCATATTTCCTGTCTCTACAAGATGATGAGGGTTGAGGAAACAAACTCTTCCTATTTGTAAAACAAACAAGATTAAATAACTAACTTGATCTGAATTATACATAAATTCTAGAGCTTAACAAGAAAAGAAAAGAATAAATCGAATGAGATTAACTGCTCTGGACCTTAGGACAACCACGTGTCGCTCCGTGGTGAGCCCCAGCATGCTCCCGAGCAGCTGAGGATGGGGGACCCTGGCCGGTTCCCATTTTTTCAAAATTAGCGAATAAGTGCTCTGACAAAATTTATTAAGATTAAAAAATATAAATATTTTTGACAATTATGTTTATTGAGATTATAGCTGGTCCTAGAACAGAGCTTTACATTGTCAAGGCCAAAGCATGAATGTCGGGTTGGCTACCAGCATTGCACTTGAAGCTGGATCGAGATGAATATACATCCATGGATCGAGCTCGAGCTAGCTAGTACTAGCTAGTGCATGCATGCAGTGGTTGCCGCTGTTGGGGTAGGGTCGAGGAGCTTGAGGGGCCACGTGGACGCGGGTGTCCGGTAGCTAGCTAGGTGAGCTGGGGGTTGTGCATGATTGGGCTTAATTTGTCTTTGTCAAGTCGCTGCCAATGCGAAAAGCGCGCGTGCTTGCATTGGTAGCCAGCTACGTGGCTGGGCAGCAGCGCGCACCGCCGCGTACGACGAGTGTACTGGGGCAGCTGCAGCTACCATCAGGCGTGCAGCGATCTGTTCCACTGCCAACCTTAACATATGCATGCATACGACGACAAACCAAACTTTTGCTTGCATCTTCACGCATGAGTATATCCATGGAGATTGATTACTGCCAATCTGATCAAATCTAACCCTCAGTATTACATAATCAATTTTTCCATATGACCAAAATCGATTTTCGCAGATGGGTGGATGGCCTGCATGCACCCGAATCTATGAAAATCGAATTTTTGCGTAAGTGTAGAGCAACTACATGTGAGCACTTAAGCCGTCCGACTACAAAAAGAAAAAATCGCAAAACAAAAAATCCAAAAATAGAAACCCTAGCCTCGGAACCCTAACCCTACAATCCAGAGAAGCTGCGGGATCCGTGTAGGAGGGGGAGGGGCTGTCGGATCCGCCCCTCCCGTCGCCGCCGGCGATGGATCCACGCGCGTGGGGACGGGAGCAACGGTGGGATCCGCGTGGGAGGGGAAGGGGGCGTCAGATCTGTCTCTTCCGTCGCCGTCGCTGACAGATCCGCGCATGTGGGGGGTGGAGCGGCGGCGGGATTCGCGCAGGAGGGGGAGGGACGCCGAATCCTCCCCTCCCATCGATGGGATCCCTCTCGCCCAAGCCCGCCGCTCTCGCCCTTGCCCTCCGCCGCCGCCGCTCTCGCCCTTCATTGCCTCGTCGAGAGGAGAGGAAGTGGGAGGAGACGGGAGAGGAGTGGAAAAGTTGGAGAAGGAGTGGGGAGAGGAGTGGTGAAAGGGAGAAAAAAAGAGTAGTGGACGGGAGGAGTGGGGAGACTTAGTGGGACAGAGAGAGGAGGGGAGAAAAAAAGAGCGTATGCAGGCTTCTTAAGAGTCCTGCATGTGAAAATAGGTTTATTTTCGCATGCGGGCCAGTTACGAGATCCGTCTGCGAAAATTAATTTACGCATGCGGTCTTTAAACCGTGTTCAGAGGATCGATTTTTGCTGGCGAGAGCAGTTATGATTCGCCTGTAACCTAAAGGAGGTCTTGTCTAGAAAAATTAATTCAGTAGTAATGGCTGCTGCCTATATAGTTACTCCATGTTCTATCAGTTTCAGCTCTGCAGGTTAGCTGAAAGGTGAGACTACAGCTAGCAGCCAGCCAGCTTGATTCAATGCTTGCATGAATGTATGGAAGAAGAAGTACCAGTTCTAGAAGTATAAATGGATCAAAAAAGAGCTAGCATGTGTAGTGGTGTACTGGTATATATATTGTATGGTTTGTTCATATGTTTGCCAATTATATGCAGCACCGAAGGCGCCGGCACTATCGATCTCGAGCGCATAGCTAGCCTTTTGTGTGCGTACAGTGGATCATCATGGACTTTCTCGAGCTAGGCAGGGAAATTTGCACGGTCACTTCTGTTGTGTTCCTGTGTCGATCGATCTCTGCACGCAAGCCCCTTCGGAAATTGCAATTCGTTCGAGAGTTTGATTTGTCACTGCAACCGGCCGGGGAGATATTCTGGACCGATGGTGCGTGCAGCCCTCCCTGTGTGTGGTTTAATCATGTATTGGCACATATAGCTACGTGCATTCTTTGCAGTAGAAACTTAGATGGTAACTAGTTGGATTGTCCGTGCAATATACTTTTTTCGTTTCCGTTTCATGCTATAAGTCGTTTTGATTTTTTTTCTAGTTAAACTTTATTAAGTTTGATCAAGTTTATAGAAAAATTTAGCAACATCTAAACATCAGCTTTGTTTCATTAAATCTAACATTAAATGTATTTTGATCATATATTTGTTTTGTGTTAAAAATGTTACTTTTTTTAAAACTTAGTCAAACTTAAAAAGTTTGATTAGAAAAAAAGTTAAACAACTTATAATATGAAACGGAGGGAGTATATAGCACGCTAGATGTTAATACATGCATGAAAATAAAAACATGGTAAAGTTAATTTGATACATATGGAGCTCGGTTGTGTGTTTATTAATCGTAGTTATGCTTTGTTATATATGTATAACATCCGATATCATTATAATTTATATTAATAATAAACACCGTTATATTCAACTTTCTCTGCCTATCAGATATTCTTCATGGGGAAGATGACCTCTATGATTGGCAATATCATTTTGAAAGCAAACTTAACTAGGAGATGTATTTTTGTATGTATAATCCTTGTTATGAGATAAGCTTGCCTTAGCAAGAACAATCTCATGAGTTGGCCTGCCTCTTGTGCTCTACAAAGCCGGAAATATGCCGTCATCTTTTCAGTTCATGCAAATACTCTAGCGTGGATATGTGGTCAACAATCATATCACGTTTAGACCACATGGTATTGTGCGGATAGATAGGAGACAAATCTAATATGGGTGCGGGAGAACTCAAGCCCACCAACCCCGATGGATCACTATTAAGAGAAGGAGATAGGAGAGGAGAAAGAATAAGGGGCTATAGGAGGAAGAAGAATATGAGCCTCCTCCAAACTTATTCTGGATCCACCCTGCGAACATGGAACTTCTAAGGGAGTGGTGGTGCACTACGTTGCAAATACTATCACAAGAACATGAAGAGAGCCTTTGATGACCATTTAATTCTTATGTGCTGGATGATTTGGAATGAGCGCAATCCCTATATCTTTGAGAGGCAATCCTCTAGTTCTACTGATCTCTCTACGGGCGGATTGTGGATGAATGGAGTTGATGGTGCGAAGCGGGACTCATCGTCGATGTGCCTAGCCAATTTCCTCCCTGCCGGCCGGCAGGGTCTTGGCTTGCTGACAAAACAACCTTGCTTGTTGTATTGTCAAACACTTGTGTGGTGCTGTGCTGGTGCACATGTACACACTGCGTGAAAGTTTTGTGCAAAGGGGAGGGGAGAGAGAGACAGAGGACGTACAGGTGAGCACACTGCTCGTCCTCACAAGGTTCTTTTCAAATAGTGAAGATAACAACACGACAAAGTGAGCTTTAATTATAAAGTCTTTCAACGCTTTTAATTGAGCTACAGTTAATCTGATTTGCACAATGTTCAGTTACTCCTTCTATTAATTTGTACATGTTTTAAGGATATTGACACCTACTTTAATTTATCATTGTTTTTCTAATCATGCATCCATAAAAAAACTAAAATATAAAATACATGGAAATATTTTATGACAAATCAGCTATATTATGTTTACAAATCAAAATTCGATATATTTATGTATATTGATGGTTTAAGATTTTGATATCTAACTGCATATATTTTTAAAAATATAAGCATTTTAGGATTCACATTTAATTTGTACATGATATAATCATTTCTAGGATACCAATTTCAATGCATGGGAATTCAAGTATTTTCACCAATCAAATTCTTAGAAAGAAAATCCAAGGAATTTAAATTTCAAATTTTGATCAATTAATGGATCTAATTAAGAGGGAATATTTTCCATTTTCCTTAATCTTTGCCAAACAACATAAAAAATGCTTATATTTAAGAATAGAATGAGTATATTTGATGATGAAGGAAGTGAAATTAACATAGTAGCTATAGTCCAATAGAGCAACATTGATGTTACCGTTTTGGAGAGCCCCCAAGATTTTACACACTCCATCATCAAAACATGTGGCTGGCTGCGCTAGCTTTCAGGCCGTACACAGTACGTAGCCCACACATACCTCCAATGCACGGCCACAGAGTTTGTTGGGTTTGGACTTATGCATCCGTGGTGCATGTACGCATACAGATGCACTACAAACTCTCTTCTTTTCCTAGCTGGGACCTGGAAGTGACTACCCTTAAAGCTAGCAAAGCATGCTGCTGCATTGCATGAATATTGCATGCAGATGCAGTAGTGGCCAGCTGAGGCCATATGGAAGGTAGCTAAGCTAGCGAGCATGGATGTGATGCCCTGGGAGGAAACCAGTCCCCCACATCTCCGACGACGCTTTCATTGGATGTGGTGGCAGCCAGCGAGCAAATTAAGCATACATGCATGTGATCTGATCCGGTCATGATCAATCGATTGATCAATCCCCAGACCTGGCTGCTGTGCCCGGCCGGGGGCCGGCCTCTCTCTCTCTAGATCTCTGTCATGCACGCATTGATCCATGGCTCTGAATCCCTCAAGGGTCCAAATCTGTGGGCGCCATTGACGAGATATTAAGCTATATATGTATGTCTCTTGTGCAGACAGTTGGCCGGATGGACTGCTAGCTAGTAGGACTGTACCAATTAAGCTCTCCATGCATGCATAGTACACGGATCGTGCAAATGTGTGTGTTGTGTATGAGAGTAGTTGAAAGAGTAGTGTTTGTTGTTTCAAAGACAACAAGTGCTTCATAGTCATAGGCTGTGTTCGTTGGTGGATCGATGTTGAGAACTTTTCTCCCAACACGCAAAATGAAACAGTAGATTAGCACATGATTAATTAAGTATTGCTAACTTAAAAAAACTTTAAAAAGTAGATTAATCCAATTTTCTAAAACAACTTTCCTATAGATTTTTTTAAAAAAAATACACCGTTTAGTAGTTTCGAAAGCTTGCGTATGAAAAACGAGGAAGAGAAATTGAAAAACCTTACTACCGAACGAAGTCATAGGTGAGATTGTAAGGAGACTTATTGGAGAAAGGTCTCAGGTTAGAGTCTTATAAACCACACGGGTATATTTTGTGCAAAAAATAGCATATAGATGCCTCATAAAAAATAAAATGATTTTTCAGGTTATTTTTATGGTGTGCAGAAGTAAAAAAGGCGTGCGCCCTTATGTACAACGGTTCTAAACTAGAACCAGCAAATATTTACCCTCGTCGGTTTTAGAACCGACCCTAATGATATCCATGTTAGTGCTCTTGTTGTGATGCCAGGTCCATTATGAGAGGTTTGGAATTAATCGGCACTAATAGGAGTATACTAGCTAGTGTGATCTATGCATGTTTCTTTTTTTTTGAATTCTTGGCATTTGAAGTCTCCAAATGTCAGACTTTAACTTGTTATTGGTACCTATAACCAATTTCATATTATTATAAGTTATGTAGAAACCATGCATAATATATAATATAATTGTATTTTAGATAACAGATGTAGTAGCTTATATGTTCAGGTGTTCATGGTTGATTAGAATGTCTGATACTCCTCTGTTTCATATTATAATATGATTTGATTTTTTCTTAATCAAATTTTTTTAAGTATGATTAAATTTAAAAACTTAGCAACAAACACAACACCAAATTAGTTTCATTAAATATAACATTGAATATATTTTGATAATATGCTTGTTTTGTATTCAAAATATTGTTAATTTTTTTATAAATCTAGTTAAATCTGAAATAGTTTGATTTAAAAAAATCGAAGTGTTTTATAATGTGAAACGGAGGGAGTAACAGTTCCGATGACCGGCGTACCCAGGCCCTGGGACTCGGCCATGCGCCCATGTCTCATCTTGTTGTCAGAAATACTATTGATTGGCTGTCTATATGTATGAGTCCATTTTAAGTAGTCCTACGCAACCAAAAAGAATTTCTACCCCTTTAAAATAAAGCAATTAATGGTGGCATCAGGTTGGATAATCACAATTGCAATATGTCCGGTCTTTTGGCGGTTAGTACGTAGCAGTGCTCACTATACACTCATAGTGCCATATATGTATATATGTCTATACAGATATACTTGTCTGAGACAAGGAAAAATCCAATATATATGTATGTTCTGGATCGAGATACAGATAAGGGCATCCACACAGTAATCTAGATGGAGTAGCCATGCACCTTATCCTACATGTATTCAAAATCTCTTCAACATACACATACAGCTAAATATTATTAGTTTCAACTCACCAGCCCATGCATTCGCACGTACGGGCCACATATTTTAGTATTTGTTTTCATGTTTGATTAATTCTGATAAGGCACATATACCTGTAAGCTTTTAGAGAGATTTATATGGAGTTTTAACAGTGCTCAAACATTTATTCAGGCACAAGTTGGAAGTTCTGATCATTGGTATATATAGGAATCTCTAGATGTTTTATGCATCTAGGGTTAATATGGAGGCTTTCTTCTAAGAGTCCTCCAATTAGTATAAACAAGATAATATGTCCTTGGCAGTTGGCATGCCTTATATATCTTACATAATTATTAAATTGGGGAAAGTGTTTTTAGCCTCAACGGCATGCACCCTCATTTCTTGCATGTAGGTCTAAATAATTATGAAAAATTTTGAAAAAAAATAAAAATATAGATTATTGTGTTATATCTCTCTCCACCCAAACACACAAGAGAGAATTCAGTGTGCACATAAAGAAATAAAAAACAAATTATACCTCTATATATATATATATATATATATATATATATATATATATATATATCATTATAGGAATTTGAACATGCATGTCTTTAGAGATGCTCCATCCAAGGTTATCACTATCAGCATACTATCGTAGTCTGCTCGGGCGAAACGGTACGTGTCGGTCTTAGGATCGTTTTAGAGTGGTATCGTGCTAGTATCAGGATAGAGAGTGTGTGGGATCATTAGAATCATGCTAGGATTGGAATATAACTGTTTCAAACTAGACAACATTAGAATTCAAAAATTGAAACTATCTAAATGCATTTGTGTTCGTGTATCTTCAAAATCAATATTAAATAAAACTATTAGCACTAGGGGGTGTTTTTCTCTCGACAAATCTCTCCTTTTATGCTATATATTATTATTACTCTATTTTTTATAGAATGGTGGTATATAACTAATATAAATATTAAATTAAACTTTTTAAAAAATTCATACTATCCCGATACTACGATACGATTCTACAATCCGATACTATTTTAAGAAAAAAAATACTACCAAGAATCCTAATACTAACAACCTTGGCTCCGTCTAGTCTCATATTTCGTATCATTAAAACGTTTTGTTGGGTTGGATGAAATTTTCTATCGTTGAAGAGATTATTCATCGTTTTAGATGAGTTTACCCAATAGTAATATAGTTAATGCTGCTTTGGTTTCAAATGTGAGAAACATTAAGCTATTTAATATGGGCAAAACAGGAAACAAGCATACTAATTAATTATTTACTCGTTGATGAATGAGATTATGTCCAAAAACCACAGGGAATATGAAAGTGGAGGAGTATATATGTGTATATATAATTTAATATATATTGCCTCTATTCCAAAATATAACAACTTTTAGCCTTCCAAATTGTCTCAAAATATAACAATTTCTTCACCAACATTCTCTTCTCAACCAATTACAACCATTTACCGTTCAATTTTTTCATCTACCTTCACTTCTCATCCAATCACAATATTTCTTTATTTAATTTTATCTACTCCTACTTCGTACTTTTTTTAATAATATGTTTAACCCTAAAAATTCTTATATTTTGGAACGGAGGTAATATATGTTATCTATCATTTCTTTTAAGAGTCTTTCATCACCATTTGAATAAGAACCGAACGAGGGTACGTGCATGTCCTCAAGTGCTTAGGATCCACTTTCCATCAAATCATCCATCCATCGAGAACAAAAACCATTGCGTTCCATTGGCGCAGAGGTACTACGACTAGATCAGCAGAGACGATAGGCTAGGCAGCTAGCTAGTGCGTACACACCACACAATCACACACATGCATATGCACGCCCAAAAAAGGGGTGAAGTGGTGGCTGCTAGCAATTGCAGATATGGCATATTGGCAGCATACATGCATCGATCGATCCATGCCGGCCCGGCCGGTCGATCTCGCCGAGATCCTCTCCCCTCTCCCCGGCCGACGCATGCACATGCCGGCCTTCGCGACTGCCGGGTCGATCCGATCCTTCCCGGGGCCCTCCTCGATCCCTGATATCGCATGCATGCACACGCAGCCTCTGCGACGCCGTCCCATCGGTGATCCGGGCCGGGCCGGCCGGCCGGCCGGCGTGTGTGTGTACTACGTGATTCTGATCAGATCAGCCACGACATGAACACATGTACTACTCCGGCCTCCGCCCAACCAATCGCTAGCTCTGAATCTCTCGCGCTCGCATAGTATCTGCAGGTGTGTGTGTGTGTGTGTGCTGATAGCAGCGCGGAGATTATCTCGAGCCCTTGACCTCTTCCCGCCCTGTGCAAGATTCCCCATCCGTGTGTTCATTTGCATTGCATGGCATCATCGGAATCAAACATTCTGCATTTCTGCTAGCTATAGCTGGTATATATATATATATATATATGTATGATATATCGGTCGCCCATGCACCATGCATGCTTGTATATATATCTCTGTTGATGCAACTGCACATATTTTATTCCTGAAGATAAATGTAAATGTATATGGTTCAGTGAAGTGCTGACAAGTGTCTGCACTAGCTAGATATGTATACATGTGCAGCGGCGTGGTTATTCAACGGGAGATGCTCTTGACCAAATCAAACCCTGCCTGCCTGCAGGCTTGAACGGTTTGTCGTTAGGTTGCGTGCATGCTGTGCTTAGCTTAATCAAATAACTCTAGATCTAGGCTAATCTGGGTGCAGTAAGAAAACTAACCCTGCAAGCTAACTACACAGTACGAGTTCTAGTTCACACTTGCAGTAGTGGCCGTAGGGTGCTAGCTAGCTCCCACTCCAACTGGCTATAAATACCGGCGTTTGCAATGATCTGCAGCCAGCCAGCCAACCCAGCACACATCTTGTTATCTCCTTAGAGTGCTCGCTTTAGTAGCACTGATCACAGTGAACACCAGTGCAGTTGAAGAAGAAGAAGGAGGGTTTGAGCTAGAGCAATGGCGAAGCCGCAGCAGGAGGTCTACTTCGTGTTCATGAACTTCGACCCTGTCTATGAGCGCCTCAGAGCCGACCGGTCTGTACATCATCTAACCACATAAATCCACACATATCATTACAGATTTACACACACACACACACACACACATGTTCTACTGCCATTGATAGCTATAATGTATACATATATACAGGTCTAACAGCAGATCGTGTGTACGTTTCTCTGAATATTGGGCATGCTAGCTGCAGGTTCAAGGAGGGGTCGGCCACACTGGACGCCTACCTGAGCCACAAGCACGACAAGCTCCTCGCCAAGCTCCTGCAGCCGGACACCTACCGGAAGAAGTCATCTCTCGCCATCGTCGACGGCTTCGCCGTCGAGATAACCGATGCTCAGGTCAGACAAATATAAGCTGGCATTTTCAGTTAGGAGCAGAGTTGCAGTAGATCACTGGTTATATATTATCTGTAACCTTGTTATACATCAGCTAGCTGATGTGATGGTCATGGCAATGCAGGCGAGCATACTGAGGTCGGCGAAGGAGGTGAGGGTGGTGGAGAAGAACCAGGAGCTTTCTTGATCGATGACCGGTCAAATTGATAGAGATTATTACACATATATATATATATATACATATGTGTGTGCCACTCAATCAACTACTAGATGCTTAATTTAATTTGGCAACAGCTATATATGGCTATATATGTAGCTATATAGCAGTAAATGGTTGCAGTTAATTACTAATTAATTAAGCTAAATTAAAGGAGTTGATCGACCGAGTCAATTACCTTTGCTGCATGTGTCGTTGTGTGTGTGACAGTGTGAGCTCCCATATATATATTATGGATTTGTTGACTCCATTGTCAAGCATAGCTGCTCGTATATGTATATTAATACTGCTTAGCAGTTGATAATAATAAATTAATATATGTAGTTCTTAGGTTCTAATTGTCAGAGGACGACGATGACGACGACTTCTAGCTATGTCCAACCCAGCAAATGTAATGGTTAATTCTGCATGGTTTTGTTCAAAACCTATTTGTATTAGTATAAATTATAGCTACTCATATATATGTGTGTGCTGCTGCATTCTGCCGCTCTAATTTTTGTCAAACATTGCAATGCGTGTGTGACTTTTGGGTGTTGTTTCTATATGCATGAGTGGATCATCAATGCATGGATAGTTGCATGCTTTGGGCTCCTAATGTGAGCGGTTTAAGGTCGCTTGGTTGACCACTTTGTTAAGACAAGACAAAATTAAGGAGCTGAGATATAGCTAGGAGTGATCGAGGTGTGCCAGCTTTGAACAACGGACCTCTCTTGAATTTGTGATCAATTAATCAGATATGATTCCTAATTAGCACTTGCAAGTCTCCGAGACAATGATCGATCTTGATGGAAACATACATATCGATCGATGTACGTGTTTGGTTGACGCATGGAAATTGGGAAAGTTGAGCAGCCTAGCTATAGCTAATAAGCATATCTAAATCTATCTCATCAGCATCTTCAGTCTCCGTGTGTATTTGTGCCACTCGGATGATCGAAGCCAAAATGTAGTACTCCCTCCGTTGCAAAAATACTCCAGAAGTTGAATTTTGTCCTTAAAAAACCAACTTTTATTATCCTACCTAACCTCGGCACATAAAACGAGAAGTTTTATTTTTTCAATACCCTTTACCTACCTATCACTATTACACTTTTTTCAATAATGAGCGGCTTTTTGATCATTTTTACTCTCTACTAATTTCACCTTGGGATGTTAGAAATGGACTTTCTGTGAGATGGAGAGAGTAGATTGAAACTACAGGTCAGTTTTGCATTTATAGAGTAGTCCACCTAAGCTACGCAACTAGCTACTTGATCCATTTATCAGAAACTTTTTTATGTTTAAAAATTGGATGTTATGAAATTAAACATGGAACTTACAAGGTCTGGTTAATTACTGATTTTTTTAGATAATGGCAATGATTGCATCTCCGGTCTCTGCCAGCAGGCACACAGCCAATGAGTTTAGCGTTGAGGAAAAAAAGGAAAACAAAATCGAGTGATGGATCAAGTCCTCAACTTCTAAAAGAATGACCACCTGAATTTAAAAGCTAAGACAAATAATATAGATTCTAGCTAATAATTTCAAAGCGAAACAAAAATCCTTAGCTACTAATTTCAAGAGTGTATCACCATTACGCATAGTATCCTGCTCCTCATGTGATAGCATCAACACCAAGTATGGAGGTAATGGATAGACGTGAAGATAACTTGCATAGGATTAACCAAATTTTTATTATAAAAACTTTATCATTTTGACAACGTAAATTGACCAACATAATGTATTATTCAAATTGAATTGACCTTGAATTGATCATACATGGACTGTCAATCATCATCAACACAAGGAATTTCAGCTGCCACACACACACACACACATATATATATGACACCATATTGGGCATCAAGGTATAAAATACACAAATTCACTCAAATTTTGAAAACAAATTTAAATTGTGAGTATATACCTAAGTATAGGAATTTGATTCATACCTATACCTAACAACAAAACAACTCAAATTCAACTTTATTTCACAATCCATTATTACATACTTAACTAATTATATGTTTGGATGCTATGTACCAAAAATCAAAATCTAACAAAACAATGTTCAAATTTACTGTTCAAACTTGTTTGAACTAGTTAGTAAAGAAATTATTGTTTATACCTAAACATTTAAAAAAAATTCATACTCATTTGAATTGGGTATATACTCAATTTAAATCTTGGTGCCTGGACTCCATGGTGCCCAAGTATATATATATATATATATATATATATATATATATATATATATATATATATATATATATATATATATATATAGATGTACTATACTACACCTGGGTTGCGTTATAGCTAAAAACGCTTCCCTCACACCCTACCCCCACCCCACCCATGCGCCCCCCTCCCCCACACCCGCAGAGTGGGAGTAATTCTTTTACTGCCTCCTAAGATCCACAATATATATACAGTCTATTTCTCACCCGTAATAGCCATCTTCCCATTTTTCATAACCACCCCTTTTTTTCGGATCGGCGAACAGCGGGCGAGATCTGGGCTGGTCACCGGCATTGGAGGTGCAGCAGCGTGCCATCCACTCGTGAATTGGCAACAGGACAGTGGCCGATATGGGCTCAGCGACGGTCCAGAGGGAGGACCTCGTCAACGTCGCCTCCCGGTCTTCGTCCCAACGACTTGCCACTGGATCTAGGCCCTCGTCCACACCGCCCAGGCCTTGACCCATCCCCGCAGCCGCCATCGACATCGGGAGCCTACGCTAGCCGTCCCCACCACCAACCACCGCCCGAACTCCAGATTGAGGTGAGGTGGTGTGAGGGCGGTAGGTCAAGGTGGGCTCCTTCTCTGGCACCGCGCCTTGCTCCACCTCTCGGCCTTCGGTGTGTTGGTGGCTGGTGGTGATGAGGGAGGAGGGCGGCGGGCGACGGGTACGCCAGAGGTGGAGGGCAGTAGGGCCGGCTGATGGTAGGCCAGATCAAGGCTTGACCTGTCCCCGCCTCCATCGTCAACGTCAGAAGCCTACACAGCCATCTCCGCCACCAACCACCGGCCGGACTCCAAATCTGAGGCCCTCCATTACTAGGCCACCTTCCTCGACCTCCCTGCCTCTACTTTCCACTAGTCCCGTGTGTGACACGGGTTGTTGTCAGGCTATCGGAGCTACCCTGCCGAACTCCACCTCCGACCACCATCGCCCGTCTAGATATCTCCACCGCGACCCTCGCCACCGTCCCGGCTCACTGTGTTTGCAGAGATCAACCTGGTGTTTTGTGCAGCTATGTAATATTGTCATGGAGTAAAATGTTTACTCACACCATATTATTGTATTCATGCTATGTTGGCTTATTGTAAACTATTCTTATATTGTCATGTAGTAAAACATTTACTATGCGTTAATAAGTGTCCATGAAAAAATACTAATGGGTGGATACATGGCAGTAAAAATATTACTACCATAAATAAAGTACCAAGCTACTGAAAGTGACTAAGAAGTAAATGATATTATTACCAGTGACTAGGTAATAAAAACATTACTAACAGTAGGAGGGTTTATTTAATTAGATAGTAAAATCATTACTAACAATATATGGAACTAATCTAACAATATATTCACAAGTAATTGATTTACTTATAGAGGCTCCAATGTGACTAAAAGCCAATAATCCGTTAGTAATTTTTTTTTTACTCATGGTTACATGAGGAAAGAAAAACAGCAGGAGTGCAGGAGAAAAGAAAACGAAAAAAGAGGGAAACAAAGGGAGTACGGAGTGCAGGAAAAAGAAAAGGAAACGTGGGGTGGGGTGGGCGTGGGNGTTGGGGGTGAGGGGTGGGGGTATGTGAGGGGAGCATTTTAGCGCATCCACATATATGTGTGTGTGTGTATATATATAAAACAGGTGCAAATGACAAACCTAAGAACCATACATTTTCATAAAAAAATGGTGGTGTATATACATATTTCAGTCACCTGAATTTTTTAAAAAATTTTAGTCAATTTTCTCATCCTTTAACAAAGTTCCATGTTTCTTAGATGAAAGGTTGAACAATAAATTATTCTAACACAAATATGAAATAAACTCATACGGAGTAATTTATAGAAGTTTAAAAAATCACATTAAATAGGAAAGTGGACCTCTAATTAAGAAAACAGAGGAATAAGAAAAGCATAGGATTCTGACAGGAATTCTACTGCAAAACAGATGATTGCAAAACACAGGAATGATCTTTTGATTGAATCGCAGAAAAAAAACAGGAATCGTGACTCAAAGAAATTTTTTCAAGAGGTTATACCTCTTGTTAAAAATCCTTCAAAACTTGTATGGATTGAGACATTCCTTATGAATTTCATAGGATTCAATAGTTTTTAATCCTTTTGTTTCAAAGGGTCATATAGCAAAAAAATCCTATAGGATTAGAATCCTATAAAATTCCTATGTTTTTCCTTCAAATCAAATGTGCCCTTAAAAGTTTCAACATGTTTCAACATATTTTCAGGCCTCGATCTCATTCCCTTCTTTAAAAGTTTCCCTCTTCTTGCTTACTGATTTGGCTTGAACTGGTTTATTTTGTTTGGTTCTGTAAAATTTTCAATGATAATAATGACAATATCAAAGTGTTGACGCCGAATCCGTACCGCCGATGTGGATCCGGCGTGCGGACACACGAAGGCCTGGGAGATCTGCTTAGCTCCAGTGCAGGTCCTAAAATTGATAAAGCGCAGGCGTGCCAGTCAGTTTGATCCTGCCACTGACAAGGTATGTAAAGTAGTAGAACAGAAGGTCTATCAGCCGATAGGCCGATTGGGCAAAAACGTATCAGCCGATAGGACGATAGCCAAAACAACCGATCGGCCGATAGGCCGATGGCACAATTCCAGCCGATGTACTGAGCAAACATCTATATAGAGACGATCGGCTGACGATAACATAATGATATAGCAATATGATATAGCATAATCCAAATAAATATAAGATAAACATCGATCTGAAGATTAAAACACACATCGGCCGGAGGTCCGATGGCAAAAACTCTCAATAAGCAGACAAACAATAAATACTCTGTTGTCATCGGCCAAATCCAATCTATATGTAAAACTCTCGGGCCGATGCAACGTCCAGATAACTCATCGGCTGAAACCCCGATGAAACCCTTATTGGCAGCCAACAAGCAGGCTAGATATTACGGTTCTAATCACGACTTAGTAGATCAAACTGAACTGATGCAGCACTAAGTATGAAAAAAAACGCAAGACCTAGACAATCAAGCCCTTGACTGATTTTCAGGGTGGTGGATACCTTAACCAATCTAATCTAGCAAAGCGATTTAGTCGATACCGGCATAAATCCTGAAACGAATCTCGGCCGATAAGGCTAAATCGAGAAGCCAAACCAAATTGCCTAAGATATATGATAGTAGGTGCTTACGTTGACGAGATCAGAACATCGAAGCCCTAGCCCCGACAGCGCAGGCAGCCATAACGAGACTTACCCCTCACGGGAAGGGCATGAACTCACCGAAGAAGACGAAAAGTAAAGGTTGGCGATGCGCCGAAGTTGTATTGATCGTGAGATGATTTACATGAACCTTGGGCTTACATATTTATACCCATAGACTAACAAAGATCCTAACAGATTACAATTCAAACTTTCCTAAAGATAAAACGGAAAGCTAACAAACTCTTCCTAATTAATAGATACAAGCCGCATCCTCCTCAAACTCGGTCTTCTCTGGATAAGATCTCCCCGAATCTAACAAGAATCCGACTGCTGTTGGTGATTGGTTTAAGATAACCCCCATCGGCCGATGTAGAACTCTAGGCCGATACTAGCTTCGAGCCGATATGGATCCTGGGCCGATGGGGTCTTCGGGGCTTACCAAATTCTGGTGTTAACACATGCCCCCCCAGTTTTGGAGTATGAGAAGTCATGCTTCAAAATTATCCTTGCCTTGATCGCCCCAAAACTGATTCTTCTCTTCTTCTTGACATCGGCTCTCATAAGCCGATACCGTCTGCACCAGATGAGCTAGGCTGTCAAACTCATAGAAGAAAAATCTGCCTTTGATAGTTTCTGACAACCCCTGGAATGCAAGTCCTGCTAACTGCTCATCATTTAAATTCAAACCATAACATCGGCCACGGACATTACGAAACCTTTGAATATATTCCTTAGCCGATTCTCCTTCTTGCTGTTTAACTAAAATCAAGTCTAAAAGCTTCAACTCATCAATTCCACCAAAGAAGTATTAGTGAAATTGCTTCTCAAGATCGGCCCAACCTCTGATAGAGTTTGGTGGCAATGATGAAAACCATGTGAAGGCCGATCCAATCAAAGACAATGGAAACAATCTAACTTTCAGAGCCTCTTCAGCCAATGCCTCTCCACACTGGGCTAAAAAATCGGCTGATATGTTCCCTTGTAGATATATCATCTTGCCCTGAGAATTGGAAAAAGTCTGGAATCTTGTATCGGCCTGGAAGTGGAACTCTATCAAACCACTCAGGATATGGCGGCCGATACACAGAAATCTGATCCTTAGGTTTAATCCCAAACTGCTCCTCCGTTACCTTTGCAATCATATCGGTCCAATCTTCTTTAGACTGATATCTTTGAGTCTCTTCTGGCCGATATTGTTGATGTGGCTCTCTAGGCTGATGCTGATCTATCTGCCCCCAAGCCAATGTCACTGTTGCCGATGATGCTGAGATTGTTCGTCGATTTGCCCCCCAGTCTGATTTCTTAAAGCAATTACTCTGGGAACTATCTTCTCGATCAAACCATGTAATGTACTCACCAAAACTCCAGATCGATCAAACACAGTGCGACGAACGATTTCATCAACTGTCTTTTGAAGCATCTCATCGTCCATCGGCTCTTCTTCTTCCTCTATCGGCTTGAGAGATTGTTCTTCCTTGGCCTTAACTTCCTTCTCAGACATCTTGTTGCAATTGTGGGTTCCACGAGCTGTGTAAAAATCTGTTGTCAAAAACACGGTCCCACCAGGCGTGCCAAAAATGTGTTGACGCCGAATCTATACCGCCGATGTGGATCCGGCGTGCGGACACACGAAGGCCTGAGAGATCTGCTTAGCTCCAGTGCAGGTCCTAAAATTGATGAAGCGCAGGCGTGCCAGTCAGTTTGATCCTGCCACTGACAAGGTATGTAAAGTAGCAGAACAGAAGGTCTATCGGCCGATAGGCCGATTGGGCAAAAACGTATCGGCCGATAGGCCGATAGCCAAAACAACCGATCGGCCGATAGGCCGATAGCACAATTCCAGCCGATGTACTGAGCAAACATCTATATAGAGACGATCGGCTGACGATAACATGATGATATAGCAATATGATATAGCATAATCCAAATAAATATAAGATAAATATCGATCTGAAGATTAAAGCACACATCGGCCGGAGGTCCGATGGCAAAAACTCTCAATAAGCAGACAAACAATAAATACTCTGTTGTCATCGGCCAGATCCAATCTATATGTAAAACTCTCGGGCCGATGCAACGTCCAGATAACTCATCGGCTGAAACCCCGATGAAACCCTTATTGGCAGCCAACAAGCAGGCTAGAGATTACGGTTCTAATCACGACTTAGTAGATCAAACTGAACTGATGCAGCACTAAGTATGAAAAGAAACGCAAGACCTAGACAATCAAGCCCTTGACTGATTTTCAGGGTGGTGGATACCTTAACCAATCTAATCTAGCAAAGCGATTTAGTCGATACCGGTATAAATCCTAAAGCGAATCTCGGCCGATAAGGCTAAATTGAGAAGCCAAACCAGATTGCCTAAGATATATGATAGTAAGTGCTTACGTTGACGAGATCAGAACATCGAAGCCCTAGCCCCGACAGCGCAGGCAGCCATAACGAGACTTACCCCTCACGGGAAGGGCATGAACTCGCCGAAGAAGACGAAAAGTAAAGGTTGGCGATGCGCCGAAGTTGTATTGATCGTGAGATGATTTACATGAACCTTGGGCTTACATATTTATACCCATAGACTAACAAAGATCCTAATAGATTACAATTCAAACTTTCCTAAAGATAAAACAGAAAGCTAACAAACTCTTCCTAATTAATAGATACAAGCCGCATCCTCCTCAAACTCGGTCTTCTCTGGATAAGATCTTCCCGAATCTAACAAGAATCCGACTGCTGTTGGTGATTGGTTTAAGATAACCCCCATCGGCCGATGTAGAACTCTAGGCCGATACTAGCTTCGAGCCGATATGGATCCTGGGCCAATGGAGTCTTCGGGGCTTACCAAATTCTGGTGTTAACACAAAGACAATGTTAACGCGTGTTCTAGGCAATGAAGATTCCTTTTTTTCGTTTAGTAAAGAAAACTGAATCCCTGCATTATGATGTAATTACTTTTGCTATTTACATTTTCTAAATTTAAAGCATCATGTTATAACTACTACAGAAACGATTTTTCATAACTAGTCGGGCCTGCAAAAATTGACCTCCGTATTCGCATACGGCTCCTTGATCAATTTTCACAAGCGGATGCAAAAATGAGCCTATTTTCGTAGGTGGACATCTTAAGTGACCAAATACGAAAATCTATTTTTGCATATAGGCTACATGGAGAGCATGTGGGCCCTACGCTTTATTCCCGCACCATTTTTTTCTCCTCCCCCTCTTTTCTCTCCACCACTCCTTTTTCTCCTTTCCCACCGCAACTTGATCCTCTCCCCACTCTCACCCTCTTCTCTCCCGGTCTCCCTCTTCTCTCCTCCTTCTCCATCCTTGGCACCACTCCTCCCCTCCCTCTCTCTAACCTGAGTGGTGGAGAGATGGCGATGACAGGACAACGATGAAACGGCCGAGAGCGGCGGCGTGGCCGAGAACAGCGGTGGATCCAACGCTGGCGACAGCGGGGAGGCTTCAAGGCAGCGCAACGGATCCGTCGCCCCAAACCTCGACAGTGACGAGCGGTCGGCCGTCCCCGCCGTCGACACGCGGGGGACGAACCTCCCCCACCAGGCAGAGGAGGCAAGGGGCGATGGCGGCGGGGCCGTCCCCCGCGCGGATCCGGCGGAAGCGGCAAGTGGAGCTTGGCGGGAGGTGAGAGGTGATGGCGGCAACGACAGGGTTGTCCCCCACATGGATCCGACAGCGGCGGTCGTCCCCCACGCAAATCCGGCGGCGGCGGCGACGGGAGGAGCCCGGCGACAGACCGCACCTAGCTAGGGTTTTATTTTTGGGGATTTTATTTTTTTTAATTTTTATTTTTGTGTACGGACGACATAAGCACCCGCACGTGAAAATCAGATCGTCACCCACATGAAAAAATAGCGATTTTTGCAGACACTTTTAGACATATGGGTGACTTGATCGCCCACAAAAATAGGTTTTGACCGTTTGAAAAAAAAATATCTGTTTTAGTAGTGAATGTTTCGTATCATGGTCTAAAATTTTTAGGTACAGCCGTCGCTCCGAATGACTGATAAGTTAAGACAGTGTAATAGTGTTCTGTAATCAAAGGCCAATATAAGATGGAAAACAAATTGTAGAGCCAATGAGAACTTGATACGTGGAGTTGTAGTTGGGGTATTAAAAAAAAGAACTCCATTGCCAATGTAGGCAGCAGGAACATGCGGTCATGCACCATGTCTCCAAGGTCTGAAAGTCTGAATAATGCTGTCAGCAAGTTTATCCCAAAGGCATGCATTTTTCTCCCTGCCTGCGTGACATGTAGCCCTGCCTGCCTGCCCATGCATCATCCTCCATCCTCCATATGCGAGGCAACGACAAAGTCAATGCATTATTCTGCACAGATGATACCTTTCAAAGGATATATATCACACTGCAGTAGTACTGCTGCTCTAGGCTACACAAGTGGCTAAAGAAAACCACGTCATCGAATCAGGTAGTCCAAAGCAGATAATGCTACTGTTGCATGCGTACATCCATAGCAGCAAGGAGCCAAGGAACTTAGCTTTGGATTATAAGAGCGAAAACAGAAGTCATGGTGAATCGAAATAAAAATGGTAGTGCGACTACTAAGGTTTCTTCGATTCGCTCAACCCAAGATATGTACATGCCCAAAATTTTACTTAAAAAGCCTACATTTATCCTATCATTGAGAATTGAGCGATCGATATTTCACAATAGGTTATAATTAATATACATAGATGATAATAATAAGATGTATTTAATTTATCCGATTGGAGAAAAACGTATATTTAGTAAATGTATTCAGGGCCGGCTCTAGGACAGGACGGGCAATGCGACCGTCCTGGCCCCCCAGGTGTCAAGGGCCCCCAGCCGTCCAGTTACATGCATATGCGTCTATATAGTTTGGGCTATATGCTTGGTTTGTGCTGCATTAACTAATCTCTTTTGAGACTAAGCCACTAATTAATCTTAAAAAAACAGAAAGAACTTTGATGATTTCCTTTAGTTCTTAAGATCTCAGTTACAGTTAACTGTATGAGTTAGGAGCTTGAGTAAATAGGTTGGTATATTATAACTTCTTACAAGATGTTTACCGTAATTAGTGCCTTGGTATATCTGTAGCACAACCTTCCTGATTGATTCATTCCTCTTCTATATTTGCACTAATTTTCTACACGTGACGTGCTTTTTAATTTTAGGATCCATATTAGATATTATACACTTGAAAAGTTTGTCTGTAATTAATTCTTTTTTATATTTTTTTTGTTTGCTATTCAATTATATATCACCTAACAGTTTTTGTTTGACGATGTGTTAAAGTTAAACATTCATTTCTATTTAAAAATAACTCATCAAATAGGTTTTAAATCCTAGTGCATATAAATATTACGCACATGTGAGTAGGTTTTTAATATGAATTCATTAATGCTACAAATGTATAGTTGGTCTTTGTCTTCTTAGCGTATGTTCGGGGACAGATTCCTGGGCACATGGGTGTGTGAGTGCGATGTGCATTAGTAGTGGTATGTGCATGTCTTCCATATAATAAATATTTTTAAGAAATGCGTGTATATATATACACACACTAATATTGTAGGGCTTTTGTTTTGTTCTCGCCTTGGACCCCAAAATTACAGAACCGGCCCTGAATGTATTCAATATGCATATGCCACAAAGTGGGAAAAAAAGAGTTCCAACCTTAGAACATATGGAACACATGGGTATATGCCTTCTACTGTATAATAATATCATCGGTCATGCTTATCTCATAACTCACAACTCACAAAGTAACATTATTTGTCATTTGAGAGGTATAGCTAATAAACTGAGAAAACATGAACAAACCAATTAAAAATAATTTGTGGATATAGTTTTTATATTTTTGTTATTTATGTTTAAAAGCTAATATTGAAAAATAGACTATAATAAATTCTTTTTAAAAAAATAACTCTAAAGTTAAATTTTAAAATTCATGTCTCAGGTCATACTTTAAGACAAGGAATACTTCCTCCGTCTAAAAAAATCAATATAGTATCAAATATTAATATATTTTAAATCTATGTATTTCTGGAACGAATGGAGCACATAGGTGCGGCAAGTGATTCTTTTCCTTAGCTGCGTTCCGCCGTACGTTCCCTTTGCTTGGTCGCTGGGTCGTCGTCGTCTCCCTCCCTGCCCGGCCGCTGGTCTTGTTTCGTCGATGTCGTAACACGAAAATGAAAGGGAGGCTTCCTTAGCGATTAATCAAGCTGGATTAGTGTAAGCGCCGGTCTGGTGCCGGAGTCCAGTCAAATCGCCCTTCTGATTTAAATCACATCACAAATCACAAATTCACAAATACTACTAATCACAAGAGCGAGCATGGCCCCCGCCCTCGCCCTCGCCCTAGCTGCCGCCGTCTGCTTCCTCCTCGTGGCCCCGGCCCCGGCGCGCCGCCCCGCCGACCTCCCGCCGCAGGTGGTGGTGTTGCCGCCCGACGCCGTTGAGTACCGCGAGGCCGCCGCGGAGCCGCTTCTTCTGCCCAAGCCGGCGGCGGACGCCGACGCGGATCTGACCACCACCGCGGCGCTCGCCGTTCCGGAGGAGGAGAGGGGACCCGCCCGCCCGCGCTCCTCGCTGCTGTGCCTCGTCTTCCGGTGCGACGACGGCGACGAGGCGAACGCGGTGGCTGTCCGGAAGAGCGGCGACTCGCAGGACGGCGGGTGGTGGCCGCGGCCGGCGGGGAAGGGCAAGGGCTCCCACTCCGACTCGGACTCGGACTCCGACTCCGACTGCGAGTCGGACTCGGACGACGAGGAGGAAGGCGAGGGCGGCATCGTGGGGTGGTTCTGGTCGCTGGCGCATCGCTTCTGATGAATTCTGATTGATCCTGCCCGTCCATGGCCGCGGATGCTTCTTGTGGATCATGTCATCTTGTTTAATTAAGCATTAGGGGGTAGATAGTACTGTAATTCCTCCGTGCAGATCATCCCAATAGCATCACGGTGTGTGTATTCTGTAAAGTTATATTGATGAATAAATGGTGCTCTACGTTATTGTATCATTGAGCAAATTGCGTGATAAAACCCAAGAAAGTAGATGATTCTTTTTTGGTGCTTATTCGCATCATAAGCGTAAACGTCAGACAAACAACATGTAGCTACTACTTGCTACCCATGATCTAGAACAACTGGAGAAAATGGAAAATCACATTTCAAGATATTCTCTGGTACGGTTTCAACAAGCAGAATCAGTCAGGTTCATGTGTGACTTCTTCTATCACGGGGTGCAGAGACGCGATGAAGCTTACTCCTCATCGATCTCATATTCATAGTCATCACTGTCGTCATCATACTCATCGACATCGCTGGTTTCGTCTTTGCTGCGGAAGCGGAAGTCCCTCATCTCGCTCCTTCCGTCGTCTTCGTTGATGAACTCCACACCATACACTGCATCTCTGTGCTTCACCACCAACCAGCGGAGCAGCCTGTCCTCCTTGTTCAGGTAGTGGAGTTCTTGGGTGAAGGAAGGTGGAACCATCATGGTCATTTGCATAAGTTGGCCCTGCAAACGCGGCATAAAGAAAACTTCAGCAAATCAAGAAAAGTAATCCATCACTTACAGTTGGATCAAAACTTGAACAGAAGCAGGAAAACTAGCAGTTAACAAACAATTAAAATATGGCTACTGAGAACTTGCCATGTACATATACAGCCATTTCCTAATAGTGGTGTATTTACTGACTTTTTCTCTCACTTGCAGTATCGAAAGTTTATCTGAGAGTTAATTGATGGTGAAAATACACTCTTATGAAGAAGAACATACAGAATGTACATCCATTTAGAGCATTGTGGAACATCAAATCTCTGCCTAATGTTCAGCAAATTGTAACAAACAAAATGGATAAATAAGAACACTCTATTAGTGATAACTTCTATGTCTGCGTCAGCTCCACTTAAGATGTGCCATTCAACAAGGTAGGTTCATCCCGTAGAAATTTTTTTCTATGATTACGTGCACAGCTAGTCCATTAGCAATAGCTTATGACATTGTTCTCATATAAAATCAATGTGACTTATGTCCAGACTTCAGAACTCAGAATCCCACTAAAAACATTCAGATCTTAATTTTTTTAGATGTAACAAGAACGAAAATAGTTAGCAAATTCAAGTCTCCATTAATAACCATATATGTTTGTTAAGAACAAATGGTTCAAGTCTCAGAGCGACCATCAAGGTGACTGAGGAACTGTGAGCAAAGTCATAAACTCGCAATGCTAGTGCATGCATCACAATTTCGTACAAGTAAAGAGTTGCAACCAATTATGATGTAGCATTGCAATCCATAGTCTAATTTTCAGTTTTTGGCACAAGACTGTGCAGTCGATCTCAACAAGGTATTTCAACATAAGAGCCTGAAGTCCGCACTTGAAAAGATGAAATTATGTGTAGTATGAGATATCCTACCTACTGTAAACTGACTAGTGATTTGTATTTGCAACCCTTTCCAAAGTTCAGTTACTATGCAACAATAAATTGACCATTCTTCACATGCTGAACAGATACACATATAAGATATTCTGTATTTTTGTTACTAACTAATCTCCCATAACAAGCTGAAAATAAATCCTTAGGATCCTCAATGTTGATTTGAACTCAATAGTATAAGTCATATAGCTATTACAGTTTTCAGGAAAACAAAGCAACTATTACACTAACAAAAATGCTAGTGTAGATGTGGAAATGGATAGGACACAAGGAAATGAAAAACGTAGCCCTAGTCCTTCACTATAGCCAGTTATGGCAACCCTGAAGAGCATGGAACAGGACAAAGGCATAAGACCTCGACAATTTTGTAAGAAAATTTGAAATGACAGCTCACGCTTTAAACACAGTAGAGATACCCTTCTCGACATTTCACAGAGCACCTGAGGGCACAACCAAGTACCATTACAAAACTTTGGTCCACATCCACACAAGTAGCGAAGTGCTTAACACAAACAAAACTCCAGACATGAATGAACCAGATGAATTAGTCACTAACTATAATTAGTCAATTATTTTCCCCAATAAGCCAAGAAGAATACTTCAATAACACAAACATTCAAGTGCTGTGTCGCAAAGCGAGTTTTTAGAGTGGCCAATAGCCAAAATTAAGTAAATAGAATCCCGCAAATAAGATGACCAAAACTAGACCGGATAACAAAACTGAACGAATATGCACCATTTCACCTGTAATATGGTTTCCATTAGCATGAGGTGACCTCAAAATAATTAACGGTTATATTCATATTGAAAGCTAACAGACCATTACTGCAGCGCATCTGTTTCATGAGCCACCCAACAAGGATAATCCTTATGTTCCTGAAACATTTAAAACCCTAAACATAAAACGCTAGCTCCAATAATAAGAATGACCACAGTACCAGTATCACATTTGTTAGGGCATTCCGTAAAGGACTCCAGCGCGTCAAGGACATTCTACGGCTAAACCCAGTGTGGCATTTCATCAAGCACATCAAAGGCGACACCCGCCGGCAAGAACCAGGAACCTCCGAAAGACTCCAGTCCACTTAAGCATTTCGTCGAACACGCTTCAATCCACACGGACGCATCAGATCGCCACCAAACCCCCCGATTCCACGAGGCACTCACCGTCACAGGCTCACAGCACACAGGGAAGACAAGAGACCTCACCGAGAGACAACAAACAAAGAGGGGGACGAATCAGGCTGGCTGACCTTGAAGTGGCGGCCGTCGAGCTTCTTGATGCCGTAGCCGAGGCAGATGGTGCCGAAGGACTTGACGTCGGTGACGACGCCATTCCGCTGGTACGCCCGCCGCGCCACCCGCCCCACGAGCTCCGCCATGGCCTCCCTGGTCACCAGCGGCTTCACCAGCAGCATGCAGTCGTAGAGCGGCATCTCCCCTCGCTCCTAAAACTCTCTCCCCCTCCCGCTTGCTGGCTCTTCGCCTGCCTCTCCGCCGGCCGCCGCCGCCGCCGCCGCCTTGTGTGCTCGGCTCGACGATCTCGGAGACGCGGACTTGGTGGAGCACTTGGGCCTTCTCCTCCTCGTAGAGACCTAGAGAGGTGTTAGTTGGGCCGGATTCATGACAGCCCAATATGCTTTCTGCCTTGGAATTTTTTTATTTTTAATTTTATTTATTAAAAGATTTACAATAATAATTTTTTGTTTTGAAAATTTACAAAACTAGTCGCTCATCGCCCCAGGAAGGGCGTTTTTCTAAAAATCGCTCTCCCAGAAGGCGATTTATGTGACGTGGCAGACGGCCGTTGGCCGAGGGGAAACGGCCGTCCAACGGGGGACGCAAAATTTGCTGGCGGCCCCCTTGCCGCCCTCTAGGAGGGCTTTTTTTCCTGTGGGGACCGCCTGCACAGGGCGACGAGGGAGGGTGGTTTATTTGCAGGCGACCCCCTTGCCGCCTTTTGGAAGGGCGATTTTTTCCTCCTGCAGGCTGCCTGCAAAACCAAGGCCAGTCTAACATTTTTGCAGGCGGCCCCCTTACCGCTCTCTGGGAGGGCGATTTTTCGCCCCCCATATATAAAGATCCTTCCCCTCTCCAAATTTTCATTATATTCACTCAAAATCCAAGAAAAAAGAAAAAGGAGAGAGGGGTGAGGGAGAGCTGAAGAAAAGCGGCGAAGCTCTGTCCATTTTCTGATTCCATAGCAGGTAAATACAGTATTGTCTTTGAAATTTTTGTTGCATTTTAGTTCTATTATCATATATTTTAGTAGATCTGGAGCACACTGTATGTTTGTATAATTTAAGAACAAAGGCATACGAAATATTTATAGAAATTGAGACTTAGGACATAGTGCAAATTGTACAATATATTTGAATTATATGATACATCTGGAGCACGTATCCGATTTATAGAATTTGAGACCTAGGACAAATAATACATTTCCAAAAACTTTAACTTATGGCGTAGTACATATTGATGAATTCGACATTAGATCCGGTGGTTATGTTTCAAACTTAGTTAACCTTTTTTTTTGTTTCATTAGGCAGAATGTCAAGTAAGGTCATGTTTCAGTTAGTACACGGTCAAGGCAACCTTAGATTTGGTCCAAATGGTGTTGATCTGTCAAATTTTAGAATGACATCGAAGGGTATCGATAGGCCTGGCGAGAGAATATTTCAGTCAATTTATAGTTGGTTGCTGCGAGGATTTAGAGTAGACCCAGACGTAAACACAATGTCAGTATCTGTTGTAGTGAGTCATGCAACAGAAGGTTATTTTTGGGAACTAATGCCCATGGATAGCATTGATGCTTGGAGACGGTATAGGGAGATGGCTTTTGAACGGTCATGGCCCCTTGTTATTTTTGTTTCGGTGCATGAAAAGGATATAAATCTTGGAATAGAAACCGAAAATGTTGAGGGTCTTAGCCATGTGGGCGATTGTGTTGGACCATCAAACAATGAGGAAAATCAAACAAGGGTCGTGCAGGCCATGGGCGTGGCGGATGAGGGGGAGATAGTCGGTACAATCGTCGATGGAATAAAGAGGGAAGATTCGGATAACGAGCAAGCGGAGGACGACTTATCATCCGATGAGGAAGATGATGTAATGCCCACTGATTGGACAAAAGAGGACTTCTCAGGACTTGTTATCTCAGAGGGGCAACATATACCTTGGGAATACAAGGAGAACGAGGTAATTTAGGGTGCTAGCTATGCTCATAAGGAGGATATGAAGGAGGCGGTGAAGCATTGGGCGGTCTCATTGTAGAGAGAGAGTTTAGGATGGTCAAGTCAACCAATTATGTGTACGAAGTAAGGTGCGTGAGGGAAGATTGTCCATGGCGTGTTCATGCATATAAGGGTAAATGGTTTGATTATTGTAAAGTTAGCATAGTGACCGAAAACCAGTGCCACTTACAAGGGGTGGAGAAGTATCACCGCAACATCACTACAACTTTTGTTGCAAGTGAGATGTATAGCAATGTTGTTTCCAACAATGGATTTGAACCAAGATCAATTATTAGCCACATTGAAAACAAATTTAAGTACACCATAAGTTATGCCAAGGCCTGGAGAGCCAAACAAAAGATAATAGAGATGAGGTATGGCACATTTGAAACATCCTACGATAATTTGCCTCGTCTATTAGCCAGCATTGCCCAGAGAAATAGTAATACCTACTATGACATGCATACATTTCAATCGATTCATGAGAGCATTTTTCTCATTGGGTGCTTGCATCAACGCTTTTGTGCATTGTCGTCCTGTACTATGCATAGATGGAATATTTCTGACCGGTAAATACAGAGGTCAGATATTAACAGCGATCGGAGCTGATGGGAACAATCAGGTGTTACCTATGACTTTTGCATTTGTAGAGAGCAAGAACACTAAAAGCTGGTACTGGTTCCTGAAAAGAGTGCACATCGCAGTTGTGCGTATGAGACCCAATGTTTGCCTTATACATGATCGCCATGCGGGCATGTTGCGGGATATTGAATACCTGAAGAACAGTTGGGATGAGAAGGGAATTCCAACAAGGTGGCCCGATCTTCGTAGTAGGTGGTGCATGCGTCACATGGGTGCTAATTTCTACAAGCAATTCAAGAACAAGCATCTGACGGATCTTTTCAAGAGGCTCTGTGCACAGAATCAAGAGAAGGAATTTAATGAGTTGTGGAGAAGGTTGGATGAGTTGACAACTAAGCAAACAAACGAGCCGAATACAAGCTCGTCATATCATCTTTCAAAATCCCACGAATCTAGAGAGAATGGAAGCTTCATTTGTTGAGCGTCTCGATTGGCTAAGCGATCCTCTCGCCGGTTGGTTTCCCCCATGGTATGACCGTCCGTTATGCGCTTGTGGGGATCGATGCATACTTAAATCATCCCTCATGGTACAAACTCGGGGCAGGAGATTCTTCCAATGCCCAAACACTGATCAGGTATGATTCATTTGTTCCAAGTTGAAATAACTAGAATCAATACATAAACCGCTTTTGTGCACTATCATAACATCTTACGCAGATATATCGTACGATGTGCAACTACATTGAGTGGGTAGATACGAAAAACCCACAAAACGATGAAACACGTGAATATTCATGTAGTGAAACAAGATCGGAGTACCTTAGGCGGAAGAATGAGCATGAACGCCGAATTGCTAGAGAAGTTTTAGAATGGCAGGTAAATCCCCTGGGACTCCCCACATGGCGGGAACGGCCTGAGTGTTGTTGTGGTGACCGTTGTCAGGTAATAAGGTCCGTAAGACAACGAACTCGAGAACAAAGATGTTTCGTGTGTCCTAACATTGTCGATGATGATTTTGTCGTAAGTATCATCTTTTTCGATACCATTAATCGCTACTTTCCTGCACTAACCTATTCTTACAAAATTGTACAAATAGAAGGATGTAAGGAAATGTCAATTCATATAGTGGATCGATACAGTCAGAGTTATTTCCATCAATCAAACGATAACGCAACCTGAGACAACCACACAATTCATTCAGGCATGGATGGAGTACGAACGTCAAGTATAAATTGCAAGCTTAGACTGGAGGAACAATCCATTAGGTTTACCTAAATGGTCAGAACGTCCAAAGTGTGGTTGTAGATGTCGCTGCCAGGTAGCTACCTCCTTTGCAGAACAAACATTTGGCAGGAGATATTTTGTCTGCCCCAACGTAGACAACAACTTTGTTGTACGTCTTACATTTCTTCAATTTCGCTACCATCTGCATAATATTACTACCCTAACTTACTAACTACGTTTATTTCTTAGGGCAATCAAGGAGGTGCGGATTCACTTTGTGGATCGACAATGTCAATCCAACATATCATGGCCAAAAGATAACCGAGTCTGAAACACAAGTAGAGTACCAGCGATTGAATGAGCACGAAAATGCAGTACATGTTGAACGACGTAGAAGGGGTCGGTAGATAAGCTCAGGCTCGATTCGTCGGGACCCATAAAATTGTATCGTGTATCCATGACACTTCTTAACTATCTTATGATAATAATGTTTAATTATGACGATATCTTGTTCTATACGTCACGCCATATAAATTAATGAGATTGTATCGTTTCGATTTGCAATATTCTTTTTATGCTCTGATACGTTATATTCCTTACAATTTATAAGTACGTGCTTATATTTTCTTAAATTGAACCTTCTATTATGTACATGATTACATAATTGAACATACGCGATAAAAGGAATACAATGTTATAAAAAAACCCCTCCTCGGGCTCCAACCCGAATTGAAAAATAAATCATTGCAATTTTAAAAAATTGTTTTCATTTAGTTCGGTTCAAAACAATGATTTACCAAATTTTTCGAACGTTGAGTTCAATATTTTGATATAAAAAACCTTCTCCTTAGACTCCAATATGACTGAAAAATAAATCCTTCTAATTTTACAAAATTCTTCATATTTTGTTTCTTTTTAAAAAGATGATTTACCTAATTTTTTTAACAAACAGGTCAATATTTCGATGAAAGAACCCCCACCTTACGTTCCGATCCGAGTTTTTACATTTTAAAAAATATTTTCCATTTTGTTCGTACTCAAAACGGTTACTTAATTTTTTAAAATAAGTTTAGCGAAAAATCGTCCTCCCGAAGACTACAAGGAGGCTGTCCTAGCTGCAAAGGGAAAAAATCGCCGTTCCAAAGGGCGGCAAGGGGGCCGCCTGCAAAAAAGCCACCCTCCCTCGCCGCCCTGTGCAGGCGGCCCCCTACAGGGAAAAAACGCCCTCCTAGAGAGCGGCAAGGGGGCCGCCTGTAAATTTTGCGTCCCTGGGTGTTTGCCCACCAACGGCCGTCTGCCACGTCACATAAATCGCCCTCTGAAAGATCGATTTTTATAAAAATGCCCTCTCAGGAGGTGATGGGTGACTAGTTTTGTAAATTTTCAAAAAAGAAAATTATTTTTGTAAATCTTTTAATAAATAAAATAAAAAATAAAATAAAAATCTTCTGCCTTGCTGCTGCTCAAGTCTCAAAGCCCACCTCTGTATTTATGTGCTCAAAGTGTAGAGGCAGTAGTTGCGGCCCGCTGGAGGCTGTCAATTTCTTTTTATTTTCTGAATTTGTTTTCAGTATAAACTTCTTTTTCTACTTATTCAAGCGTATAACATTTTCTTTAGAAACACAACTACAAACTACAAGTGTATAATTATTCAGCTAATATTTATATATAATAGCTTAAAAAAATATCTATATAACAATCAACAGTTTTATGGTTGAAAAACTTTTAAATACAACTATAATATTGTAATTAGAGTAGCGAAGTGAGAGTAACTTAACTTTAGGTTTCTTATGGTGGAATTAGCCCACCTGGATTTAAATCCTAGATTTGACATGAGTGTTTGCATTTACGGCTAATTATTCTTTCAGTGGTAAGCGATGTATCTGTCGACAGTGAGGCGTCCATGGTGACTTCATCAATCTCAAGATATGATGTCGTGACTTCGTTAATCTTAAGATATAATGCCGGCTCAGTCTTCCGGAGATGCTCATAGAGGTAGGGTGGTGACTTCGTCAATCTCAAGATATGATGTTGCCCTAGTATTTCGAATGTGCTCATAGGGGTAGGGTGTGCATGTGTGCGTTCATATGAGGGCACGTATTTTGAGTGCCTACGTTTGTACTGTGTTTTTTTTTAAAAAATATAATAATTAGAGTGTAATTATATTATAATTTGTATGTAACTACAATTCAACTTATATGTAAACAACATAAAAAGATTATAAAATACAAATGGTGCAGTGGTAGCGCACTCCACCAGGAAGACGAGGTCGAGTCCTAGCCGTGCATGCTTGGTTTTTTTCATCCTTATTTGCACAAATCTTAAAGCAAATCCAAGAGACTAGAAATCGAAAGTTTGCAAAAAAAAAAAAAAGGAAAGAAAAAAAACTATCGACAACAATTTAGCAATAACTTTAGAAAGAACATATGTACTGTAGTATATACAGAAGATCCCACCTGTAATAGTAGCGAGACAGCGTACCTATCACCAGCACACCACTAGAAGCTTAGCCCAGAGACAGGTCCGATCGCCTAACAGAGACAAGTACAATTACAGGATACACACACGCGAGCGCGAGCATACGGAGCATAGGCGTAGCAGTGGCACACAATCTTTTTTCCCCGGCGGCGGCTTCCGTGCCAAGAGTCGACGAAAATCACTTTCGCGAGAGATACGCGTCTCGTGGCATCGATCGTATTTCGCCGGTGGATCCCACCGTTCGCCCCCGGATGGATGGATGTATGGCGCCCGTGGCCGCCACGCTCCTCCTCTCCCCTCGCGCCACGGCGACGCAACGCCCCGCCGCCGCCGCCGCCGCCGCGGCGGCGGGCGAGACCGGCGGAATCGCGGCGCGAAAACCAGCGAAAACCACGCGTTGCTGCATGTACACTTGGGGCGACTTGCCGGGGCCCTGGCACGTACTGGCGCAGGTCGTCCGTTTCGGCGTCGCTCTCGGACGGATCCCATCTGCCACGGCCGTATTTGCCACACCGCCTTGCTCTGCTCTGGCACGTAGGGCGGGGGGCGGTGGTCCACAACCTCCTCTTCCTCTCGCGTCTCTCTCAACGGCCACGGGAATCTCTCTCTCCCGGACGCCATTCCAAGACGTAACGCTTTTGCGCCCATGAGTAGTAGTACTACTGTAAATGTATGCAGCAGGCAAGCTATAGCTACCCAGAAAAGCAAGCGAAACAATCAAGAGAAGGAAACGGCCGGGCAGGATATACGAAACCCAGAACAAAAGTTACCGGGGGAGGGTTTAACGTACGCGAACCGCGGCGCGCGGGGGCCGTGGGCGCGCGTGCGGGCGTACGAGCTAAACTCCCATTCTCCAGTCTCCACATGCAGCACGCAGCGCGCTCCATCCACCACGTCCCCTTGCCCGCTTGATGGCACACCGCGCGCGCATGTGATGTCTCGTCGTAATTTCGCCGATCGCTGACTTCTTTGGACTGTTTCGATCGTGTGACGTCGTCCTGCGCGCGCGAGGGAGTCATTGCCGTCTAGCTTGAGCAACGTTTTCCTTTTCCATGAGATCAAAAGCTGCGTCTAATATTATTGCGTCACTGATTCAGCTTTTCATTGCTACTACTTTCTCTATTTCAAAATATAAATATTTGTGTAGATACATATGGGTATTGAAAAAAGTAAAGATGATTGAAAGAGGGTTATAACTAATGGAGAAAAGAAAGTAGGTGAAGAGAAACGCTAGATGAAGAAATAGCTTCGTTTTGGTTTTTGGGATAAGTTACTATACAAAAATCGTAACATTTTGAGATAGAGGTAGTATCTTCCTCCCGTCCCCTTCTCTCACCGCACGCCGACCCATGTTTAATCACTGAAGTGTGGTTGAGTGAGATGATCCGTAACCAACAAATGATTTGTCATTGTCTCTAAATCAATGAATGAATTTGTTTTTTATTGATATATGAGGACTATATAGTTCACTAGCGCAGTCAAAGGAGTATAATTTCTCGTGAACTTCTGTCGGTTTAATCAAATGTGTTTGTTCAGCTTATAGTACGCCTTCCTTCTTTTTTACTGAACCTATGGACTTCTTCCACTTAGCAGCTTCCGCACGACCTTGGGAATGGTTGATCTTGGAATTTCATCAAGTCACGTCTCATGCATTGTCGATTTGTAACTACTGGATTCAATGTTTTATCCCTAATTTTTTATAGCATATTCTTACTTATATGGGTTTGATCCGTTATAACGTAGAGACATGTTACTATATGTTAACTAGTTTCAGAATAACTAGTTTAACACCCAATTCTTTTATGCTTGTCGATCAAAACATAAAATCCGCTTAACAGGTGATTTCAAAACATGCATTCCTTATAATATTTTTTTTGAAAAACACAGTACAAAGGTAAGACTTAACAAGCGATTTCAAAACATGCATTTCTTATAATACTTTTAAAAAAACACAATATAAATGCACTATCTCTATGGGCACCTTCTGAAGACTAGACTGGTATATGTTGGGATTGACGAAGTCATCACAAAGCGTCTCGCTGTCGATGGGTACGTCATCTATCACTAAAAGAATAATTAGCTGTAAAGGCGAGTACCCGTATTAAATATAGGATTTAAACCCAAATGAACTGGTTTCATCATAAGAAATCTAACAAAATGAGCTACGCTCATTTTGTTATTTTAATTCTAATTTCGATTTTATAACAGTCATTCATTTATATCCTCGAACAATTATCACAATCATTCATTTACAACAACAGCAAGTACTCCAGGAGTCACTCCCGTTTTAATTTCGTATTCGGCTTGTCACAAAGAGGTGAGAAAAAATGTCCGTCTAAATTAAACAGTGCCAACTTGTGTCATGGAGTATGGCTGGTACTTGTCCAATAATTGGAGCTGGGAGAGAGAGGGTCATGTGAGTGAGTGCGCACGAGGACCACGTAACGGATGACGCCGCGTCGACGCCATGGATGTGCATTTTTCCCTTGTCGCTACTAGGTTTGGGTACAATTATGTTCCGGCTCTTTGCAGAGTATTATTCAGATTTTTTGAACTCTATATATTGTGTGGAGGTACTTGCTAAATTCTTTGTTTAAGCCCATATGCTTGCTGGTCCCTGAATAAATCCAATTCCGTCGTTCCCTTGCCGATTAAGCGGTATGATGAGCTGATAATTGACCGAGTGCAAAAAAAAAACTAGTAACTGTACGTAACTTTTTGCGAACACGTACAAGATTGCACTTCATTCAATTACCAGCTGAAAATAAATAATTTTACACAAACATAAATACCAGATATGTATGTAGCAGGGATAAAAACCTAGCCTAGATCAGCTAAGACGATCTATTGCAGAAGGCATGTCCTTAAGAAAAGAGTAAGTGCACATATAATATATAATACTAGAACTATTCCATTCGTCCTAAAATAGGACCTTGACGATATGTTCTTCTTTCAAAGTGTTTTGCCAATAGAGCAAGGGATAAACAATAGCACGAATTCTTTCAAAGCGTTTTGCCAATAGAGCAAGGGATAAACAATAGCATGAACTCTCGTTCTTTTACCATCGATCATGCAAAAGTTTACCAATTTTTTGGACAACAACATAAAATCCATCCCAAGAACCCGCAAACCAGTTTTTTGGGGTGTTGGATTCTTCCTATCCAACTTTGGAAAGAAAAAAAAAGCCCTACCAAAACCGGATCTTGAAAAATGTCCAGTGTCTAACAAGCAACAGGTTAAACGTATTATTAATGGAACTTGGCTATTTCCTACTAAAAAATGGTTTTAGCAACCCCGCATATACGCTCATTTATGATCTTCTATATCCTAGGCCTGCGTTTCATCATCTGGCTTATGAAATTTTTTTGAATAATTAGAGGGAATTCGCAGATCCTCCAGACATAGAGCGCGTAGCGCTTTGAAACCAAATACATTACAGATTTTCAAAATACTTCTATGGGGAATGCTCATTGAATGCGTATTCTCTGTATTATTCCTTGAAAAGGACTCGAGCCTTCACGCATTTTAGCATGAGATTTGAGTCTCGTGTGTGTATCATTTTGGCTTTTTTACTAAGTTTGTTCAGAATTTTGTTAAAAATAAATATATTTAGGACGGAAGGAGTATGTCGTGTACATGGGAGTCAGATCCTCTAATATAGAGAAGACCTGTTAGTACAGTACAGTATTTTGTGTCTTGTGCAGAGTTTTAATTAGCCACCTCAATTATAAACATCTTGCATACATCATCATCTAGAGCTTTAATTTGCAGATATTACTTAGTAGTAGCTGTTAAAAAGAAATTAACAGGGTAGGCTGACGGCCGAGCAGTGCGAGTGACCGCTTGATTGAGGGTGTCCAAACCAAGCAGCACCTCACGAATCCATCGATGGTAGCCCGGGTCACTGTTCCTTCCTTGGCATGGCTATCCACAACCTGAAAACGACCGAGCGCGACCGCTGCAGTGCGTGGGTGTCGTGGCCATCGTTGCCATCAGTCGCGGCGAGCTGCAAGAGCTCTAGCTTCGCCGAGATTTTTGATGCCCCGGCTGCATCGAAACGGCTAAGCCGCCGTTGTTTTCGAAGGGAGAGAGTGGCCACAATTGTTCAACATCGGTTTTTTTAGGCGTTTATTAACTGTTTACCGAATGAGCTTACAGTTTGATCCATAGACGGCACCGTTGTCACCGCTGATCAAACGGGTTTTACGAGACAGATCAATGGACCGTCTCTAACTAAAGGCATATCAAAATAACGCACTTCTACCAGTCATTGAACAAACGCCTGTGAAAACTTTCTTTATAAACGCCTATTTTAAAAACAGCCGTTTCTGAAAATAATTTACACCAGTAATCATCCTAGGTGACCGCTTGCAGTTTGTGACCTTGTAGGCGGTCCTTAACCGTGCACCCCCTCCCACAACGTATTACACTGGTAAATGCCTTTTTTGATGACATGTATAATCTAGGAGGTGTATGCGAAAATTTATTTTGTAGCAGTGTGTGGTAAATATCATAATTGAAGAGAATTTATTACGATTAGGATATATAGGAGAGGTCATAAGTACTAGACAGGTAAATATTAGCCAAATAGCTATATCTGTTTAGTCACATAAGGCAACTTAATATTATTTTGCTTTTCAGTGCTATTTTGGAACACACGGATTTTATAGGATTTTTAGCCGATAAAAGAGTTTGCATTCCGAAAGGTACATGTCAAGGAGGGAAGGAGGACAAGAGCTTGCAGTCGCTGACCTTGCACTCTTGCAGGCGGTCCTTAACCACATCCCCTCCCGTAGCGTATCACATAGGTAAATGTCTTTTTGGTGGTCTGTGCAATCTGGGAGGTGTACGTGGAAATTTATTTTGTAGTAGTGTGTGGTAAATATCGAAATTGAAGATGATTCACTACGACAAGATATATAGGGGAGGTCATAAGTACCAGACATGTAAATATTAGCCGAATAGTTATACTGTTTAGTTACACAAGACAACTTAATGTTATTTTGCTTTTCAGAGCTGTTATGAAACACATAATTTTACACGATTTTTAGCCGATAAAAGAGTTTGCATTCTGAATGGTACATGTCAAGGAGGAAAGAAGGACAAGAGCTTGCAGTTGTTGACCTTGCACTCTTGTAGGTGGTCCTTAACCGCACCCCCTCTCGTAGTGTATTTTATAGGTGATTGCCTTTTTGGTGGCCTGTGCAGTCTAGGAGGTGTATGTGAAAGTTTATTTTGTAGTAGTATGTGATAAATATCGTAATTGAAGAGGATTCATTACGAACAAGATACAAGATATATAGGGGAGGTCATAATTACTAGACACGTAAATATTAGCCAAATAGTTATATCTGTCTAGTTACACAAGGCAACTTAATGTTATTTTGCTTTTCAAAGCTGTTTTGGAACACATGAATTTTATAGGATTTTTAGCCGATAAAAGAATTTGCATTTCGAATGGTACATGTCAAGGAGGGAAGGAGGACAAGAGCTTGCAGGTGGTGACTTTGCAGGTGGTCCTTAATCGCACCTCCTCCCGCAATGTATTACACAGGTGAATGTCTTTTTGGTGGCCTGTGCAATCTAAGAGGTAAGAGGTATATGTGAAAGTTTATTTTGTAGCGGTGCGTGATAAATATCGTAATTGAAAATGATTCATTACAACACGATATATAGGGAAGGTCATAAATACTGGATAGGTATATTAGCCAAATAGTTATATCTATTTAGTCACGCAAGGCAACCTAATGTTATTTTGTTTTTTAAAGCTGTTTTGAAACACACGAATTTTATAGGGTTTTTAGCCGATAAAATAATTTGCATTTTAAATGATACATCTCAAGGAGGAAAAAAGAGGACAAGAGCTATACGAGATCTTGTGTTTATGCCTGTGAGTAGTAGCAATGAGGGGGGATGAGTTTGTCACACTTAGAGGCAGGGTGGGCTCCTAACGCTTTCACTCATTAACCTCTCGATTTGGACGAACTGGTCTTGATTCATTTATTAGTTGGTGGGACTGAGAGAGCCAATCATCGGTTTGATCTCGAGCTAATCATTCAACAAAAGGTCGTTCCAAGGACACAGAGGTGCACATGAATATGTGATGCACCTGTCAAGCAAACACTTTTGGCCCAGAGGTATTAATTGACGAAAGGGAGGTTGTCTTTAGATGGAAATCTTTCCAATAAATTTAAGGGAGAATATTTTTAGGAGTGCACTTTTATGTAATTAAAAAAATGTTTTCACTGTGTAAAAGAATCATGAGTGAGTGTCTATATCTAATCTACACTAAAGTGTGTTCATAGTAAAGTGTGAGTGCACGTTCATAGATGTAGATGTTACTATGCACGCGTTGTGAACGGCTACCTTTGCACTACATTCGTAAAAAAAACAAAGAAAAAGCTAACACAAGTGATCATTGTTTTTAGGGGTCTATTTGCAAAAAATAACATCATTTATGAACTGCCAAATTTTTGTTTTGACTGAAATATGAACTGCTAAAATTGGTACTGTTCGGCCCCATGGCCGTTATATGCCCCCATGGCCAATTCCTCTTATTTACAGAGAGTAATAGAACTGGGAAAGACTTTAACAAATTCATTTTCTTCCTCCTTTTTGGGATTTCTGGTGTGAGCCGCGCGCAGCAGCAGCGTACACAGCAGAGCAGCGCCAGCGCGCGCGCGGCCGGCCGGCGAGCGACCGCAGCGGCGTCGACGGCCTCCCTCCTCTCCTCCCCTCCCCTCCCCGCCCCCGCGCGGCCTGGGCCTCCTCGCCAGCGCGGCCGGACAAGCTCTCTCTCCTTTCGCCTCGCCTCGCCTCGCTTCCTTCCCGGCTCGAATCGAATTGAAGGTATTGCTAGTTCTTGTCTCGTAACCCTCCTCCTGGCGTAGATTGGAAATCCAGCCGGAATCGGAGCGGTTTCTTTCATGCCAGTTAACCCGCCGGATTTTTCTCGCGGATTTCTTTGGTGCTTTGGTGTAGTAATAATGGTAGCGGCTAAGCTTGTGTTCTAGAAAGATTTGGGGGGTTCAGTTCAACCCTATGCCCCACGTTAGGCTCGGCTCAGGACTACTTCTTTAGCGCGCAAGATTGATGCTAGTTCATCTCGTAGGGCTTGCTCGGTTTGCAGATTGGGGGTTAACTGAACCCCCATGCACTACGTCAATTGGTCGTGCGCTTATTTGTTTCGGAGGAGGATATTCCTGACACAATCATCAATCCTTCCTGTTTTGTTATGCTGGAATAGGTTCAATATGTTTATTGTAAGTTGCTACATTTTTATACTATTTTATTGAAACTGTACGGTTCATTGGCCTCCTTTTGCTAGAATGAAAAATGGTTAGCTGCTATGTTAATTTGGTAATTAAATCGCAGGTGGTGTAGGCCGAAATGCGCTGATTTTATGCATGGTTTTTTTAGGGGGGGTTGGGTGGCCTATCGAAACTATTTTGCACCCGTTCTGGCATAACTGTTTATATCTTTTTTTCTCCTATCAGGATAAGCATTGATCTTGGAATAGCTCTTTTTATGTCATATTTGCAATGAAGGATTCTCAGGTGATTTTTGTTTGCTGACATCTTTAGTATTTGCTGAAGATCTTCATTTTGTACCATCTTTATATTCAGATTAAAAGATCATCTTTTGATCATATCACTAAAAAGTGGAAGTGCATCGGCTTTTTCTTTAGCAGTCTACACTCTACAGATTGATATAATGCACATTAAACCGAGTTTATGTAGTCTCTGACAGTACTTGATAAATGATAACATTTGATTTCTGTACTAACTAGGGATATATTGGAGCGAACACCTGACATTTGCATTTAAATATATAAAAAATGAGATTCTGGTAATGATACTTTCTCTGCAGCACGGTGCATGGGTATCTGATCTGTAGACATTTAGGAATAGTGGCACCGATTATATTATTACTATTTCATAGCTTTTGTCCAAGATAATTCAGTAGTTAGAATCATGGCTTCTCTCTCCTTTTCTAGTAAATCTCATAATTGACTGTTATTACTTTCAGTATTAACAACTTAGAGTATGGATGTTTCCTACAGGATATTCAGAGCCCAACTGAGTTGCAGTCGTCAGCACAAGGTACTAATGAAGTGCAAAGTAACCAGCCGAATCCAATGGCCACTGATGGTCCTGGAGGAGACTCTGGTTCATTGTCTGTCGCCAGTAATGATAATAGAAAGGTCTCTCGTGAAGATATTGAACTTGTAAGATCTCAAGCTATGTTGAAGCTTTTGGGTTTTGCAGACTCAGTTTTTACCAGATGGCATCCCTCTACAGGGCCAGTCTACACTGTTGCTAACTAATTAACTAAATTGGGTACCCTGTTGCAGGTGCAGAATTTGATAGAGCGCTGTCTACAACTATACATGAACAAAGGAGAGGTTGTTAGGACGCTTTCTACTCGTGCAAGAATAGAACCTGGTTTCACTACTTTAGGTGATGTTGCAAAATCAGTTGATGATGACAGTAATGTTTCGAGGGTTTCATACTGTACTTACTAGTTTCATGTAAACTTTGTTTTTTCCTGTACTTATTGTAATATAGGTTGCTAACATACGCTTTTGCTTCCAGCATGGAAATCATCTTACTCGGTCATAGGTAACCTTGCCGATAAGATGATGGCTAAATTTGTTTGATATAAACCACACATTTGTTGCTCTCTGTTAAATTTGTATAAATGCGCCATCCCATAAACTCAGTACCAGATGCATGTAGAATCATACATGCTTTACCATACTGACAATTTATTAATTTTACTTAAAGAAATAGGAAAGTGTGGTCAAATGGAAATTTGTAAACATCCTAAGCTCAACTTATGTTATGCTATGTCTATTGTATATAAAGCATCCAGATTGCTATATATGTCCATTAGCCTTTTAATTTCTGCTGCTCATTTGTTTGATACTCTTTGTATATTCAGTATGGCAGAAACTTGAAGAAGAGAACTCTGAATTCTTTCGTGCTTACTATATACGGTTGAAATTGAAAAGGCAGATTATCTTGTTCAACCATTTACTGCAGCACCAATACAATTTGATGAAATATCCAGCACCTCCAAATGTTCCATTGGCTCCTATGCAAAATGGAATGCATCCTATGCCAGGTAAAGTCCATGCTTATAAGTCTAGGCCTGGAAAGTTGTTACTCTGTCTAGTAGATTGCAGTTTAAAATTTCAAATATTCTGTTTATATTGCTTCCGTGTCTGTTATGAGTACTATGCTTTAAATAAGAAGTGTGCACATTTTCCTTCATGCAACTTCCTTCTCTTTCCTGTGTTTTTGCAGTATTTTTTTTTTCTAAGTATTAACTTCTATTGAAATTTCCCACTGGTTTTCTTTTTATCATTAGTAAAGTCACTTTCATTCTGCTTTCACTAGTCTACATTATCCTCATTTGCTGCAGCAATGTTGGACTGAAGTATTAATTTGGACTGCCATTGATTAGAGATAAGCCTATTTAACAGGATGATCAGAAGTCAGAACAAATATCCTATCACACTATGATACTGCAATTCAAATATGATTTCCTTGCTTATAGGATTTCTATTCACACAGTAGTCATCATGATATTTTTTTCCCCTTCACAAATAGCTTACTTTATATTTACTGTTTAGACATGTTGTAGCAATGGTTTGAGGTTAACCACTGACTGATTTTACACATATAGAGAAGTGTTGTTTCCATTCTTATTCAATGTAAACTTGGTTCCAGTGCAGTCAATAATTTGCCTATGGGATATCCGGTACTTCAGCAACCTATGATGCCTGCACCTGGCCAGCCTCACATTGACTCAATGGCCTGTGGTCTATCCGGCGGGCATGTAGTGAATGGGATCCCTGCAGCTGGTGGTTATCATCCAATTCGCATGAACTCTGGAAATGAGTAAGCCTTACCTTTATGTCAGATTCTTCTTTCCTCCATGGTAGATGTTTACGTCATGGGCTGTACCTGTTTAAACATTTTGACAGCATATTTTGTCAGATGAATCTTGTGTGTGCATATAGGAAGATGAACTTCTTTTCTTCCTGCTTCTGTTTGTTGACTAGTTAAAGCAAATCCTTTATTTACACATACTGAAATACAAGTCATAAACAATTTATATGATTGTCTTTATGCCCTTTCGCTGCTAATTTTACCGGCCTAATTCCGCAAAAAATTGCACATGTTCCTTATATCTGATTACTCTGAACTTTTAAGTAATTCCACCAGCCTTTTATCCATAGTTTGTCGACTTACTACGCCGTTTCCCTATCCAATATTTATTTCCCTCTGCAAAGAAAGTCTATTAACAGACTGCTTGTTACTGAAAAAAGTCATGTTTAGGACTTTTTTATCCATTATTCTGATTATTTGATGCCCTGTGATATTGCTGCAGCATGCCCATTTTTTTTAACACATTGTTTCAGCACATCTATGATATTACCCTTTTTTTCTGCTCAAGTTCATGATTCATATGATGTAACTTTGATGTTGTTGAAGCATGGTTGTGGACAACGGTGCACCTGAAACTGCTCATGCTGGCGCTACCTGCAGTGCTATGTCATCTGAGATGGCTGTGAGTCCCTCATCAGCAGCATCAAGCAACCATGCTCCTTTCACCCCATCTGAGATACCAGGGATGACCATGGATACATCAGCTCTAGATTCAACATTTGTATCCGATGTTGAGAACACAGGACAACTGCAGTTAGGACCAGATGGCTTGTCAAGGGACTCCATCAGATCTTTAGGACAGCTCTGGAATTTCAGCCTTTCTGATCTAACAGCAGATTTAACAAGCTTGGGAGGTAGTTTTATAGCTTGCTTAATTTTTACCTTATTTAATATACTTATGATCCTGAACTTGTCCACTATTGAAGTATGGACATAGCATTACTGATATACTCTGGTTCAAACTTTTGGTACAAATGCAGCTATCTCATGCTCTAGAATATCCTTTCTTTTTGCCACTATGCTTTGTTCACCACATTTATTATTGGTCGAATCTTCCATATGAATGTCTTTTTGTTGCTACATACTAGTATTGTTATGTTTGTTTCTGAGAGTTAACATTTTGATAGGTAGGTTTATTCTGTGTGCCATTCTAATCATTTTGTTATTCATGTTCAGACTTGGAAGCACTTGAGAACTACGCAGGTACACCTTTCCTGGCCTCAGACTCCGACATTTTACTTGATTCCCCAGACCAGAATGACATAGGTAACTTTAACTGTCTTGGTGATGTTTCTCGTTACTGAACTACAACGTAAACACCGTTTTTAATTTCTGGTATGTTCAACTATGTCCAGTTGAGTACTTTGCTGATGCCATCAACGGGCCTTCACAATCAGACGAAGAGAAGTAACAGAGAAGAGAGTTTCAGACTAAGGCCTGGCCGCCCGTGCCATCTCATGTAGTGTAACCTTGCAGAGAAATTGTGACAAAATTCTAACTGTAGATGCGCACGGTGATGCGGTAATCGGCATGTACTGTTGTCACTGCTGAAGAATTTTGTAGGGGGTCAATCCTAATTCTTTCCAATAAACAGTAGAGCAGATTAAGCAGCTGGCTACAAGGATCAAAAGTTTACAGATGTTAAACCTCATGAACTCTCTGTAATTGCTAAAGTGAACTGTTGATGTGGACCTGCACATTTTCCATGTCTCCTCTAGCCGGGAAAATTTGTTTTCATCTCGAAAGGGGACACAGGATGTCCCCTTGTCTTTACGTGTTCTTTTTTTTAAAAAAATAAGTAAGATAGGTCAATACGTGTTGTATGAGCCCTATAAATATGCTAGCTTAAATTCGATCTATATAAGTTGAAAAATACGACTATGAATAGCGGGCATTATTAATAGTCATATTTGCTATTTTTTTCTCAACTTATATAGATCGAATTTAAACTCACGTGTTTGTGAAGCTACTTATCTTATTAACCTATGTTACTATCTTACTGATATTTTGGTTGATATGTAAAAAGGAGGGGACATTTTTATGGGGGAAAAAAAATCCCATCTCCCCTCTAGTCGGTCAGTCTGGTGCAGTGTACTACTAGCACTCGAGTATTTTAGCAGCAAAGGTACGAGCATCACAGGTTTCCTGAACTTGATGCACTTGACCTGAACCTTTTTTCAGTTTGCGGCGAGGTCAGACAGACACAAGAGCTAGAGTACACGTAAATTCGGCTGATGCATGGGGCGGCCATGTCTGCGCCATTGCTGCAGAAATCATGGTCATGTGCAGCTCATTTCACAGAGTCAAACATGTCTGAATCAAAACGAACCTGATTAATTTAGTACTCCATTAATCTACGGCAAATGAAGAGTTTTAAATAGAGAATCGCGTGCGTGCGTGCATGATCAGAGAGATTCAGAGTTGAGCAAGGGAAAAAGACGGCAGAGAAAGAAGACGACGGCCGCAGTGCTGCATGGCTTGTTTAGTTTGGATCTTTGCAACATAATGAAAGATTGCTTCCAACCTTTACTTCCTAATTAAGTTGTATAATATATTGTTCAGTTGCTAGAAGTGCCTTCAGTTTCTCTACATTGAAGTCGCCGTAATAAAGAGAGCACGAATTTGCAGCAGATAATCCAACAGGACAGTTTAATGTTGAACCGGAAATCAAGCCTGCTTGCTTCAGGGCGCTGCACCGGCCGGAACTAAGGAGAGAGGGGGGAAACAAAATTCAGACTTCAGAGACGTCACATGCAGGATCACTGAAACGGTTTTGACGAGCTGATGTGTACATCCATGTGCAGTTTTAACTATGACCTCAACTTCAAGAAGTAACATTCAGCTGCATGTAGAAGAAAAAAAAGAACTACTTGATTTGGACTGTCCATTCTGAACTTAAGGGTGAGTTCTTTACCCAACTTTCCTAACTCACCTCTCTCTTTTTCCGTGCGCACGCTTTTCAAACTGCTAAACGGTGTGTTTTTAGCAAAAAATTTCTATACGAAAGTTGTTTTAAAAAATCATATTGATCCATTTTTTTAAAAAAATTAGCAACTACTTAATTAATCATGTGTTAATGAGTCGTTCTGTTTTTCGTGCGGAGGAAATATTTTTCCAACGCTAACTACCGAACACACCCAGCTCTTTGCTAATCTGATACTGAAGTTGGAATGTTCCTGCAGTGTAATGCGCTGTAATTTGGTACTACCTTTGTTTCAGAATGTAAGGTGTTTTTAGTTTTGTTCTAAGTTAAATATTTTCAAATTTGACCAAGTTTATATAAAAATATAACCGCATTTTTAGCACCAAATAAATATATTATAAAAATATATTCAATTGTGGATTTAATAAAATTAAGTTTGCGTTTTAGATTTTACTATGTTTTCTATAAACTTAGTTAAACTTTTAAGTGTTTTTTATTTCGGATAAAGTAAAACACCTTACATTCTTAAAACTGAGGGAGTACTGCCAAGTGCTACAACACTTACTGGCCAACCTGCACTAGTACTACTTCAATGTGAGCAGCTCAAATCACTCTAAAAGTAGTGTGTTTGTTACGCAGGAGTGATCGAACATGCTTGCACGCTAGCTTGTCAATGGAGTCAAAACCATGCAAGACTTTTAACCTGACGTACTGCCCCTCACGCGAGCTACCGGGGCCCTGTCAGCTGGGAAGTAAGAAGGATGCATGTAAGTAAATACGTCCTTATTATCTTCAGAAATCCTGGAGTGATCGACTGTGTCTTTGCTACCTCGAGCACTGGACTGAATGCAGATTAACAGCGTAATTCAAGCAACAGAGAAGCATAAACACATCACAACGTTTTCAACTCCCAACTTCCAAGCTACAATGCTTGTTCATAACGTCATGCAAGCTAGGAGAAGTAATTAAGCAACCAGTTGTTTAATTATGTGCAGAAAAGCTAGCTCAGTTGCAGTGTGGTCAACTTACATTATGTGGATTTGGCACTTGTTTTTGGCCTGGTTTGGTTCACTCCATTTGTATGTAATTAAGTACTATAGGAGTACACGAAGCTAACTAGTTGGAGATGGAACAGAATTATTAGTTACAATTTATGCCAGATATAAGTACTTGCTTCCAACATTTTCTTGGACTGTGTATTGTCACCATTCAGACCAGTCAAAGCTGTGCACATAAGTCCTATGCAAGTTTCTGAAAGCCTTGTAGAAGAAACAAGGTGATTATTATGCTACTTCAAAGTAAGTCTATACTTTGGTGTTTATGGTGGGCACCAGGTTAGCTTATAATTTGAAAAGCATGAGCACTTTTGCTAGGAGAAGGAGCACCTTGCCAAATACAAAAGTAGGAAATATTAATTGCTTACAGAGTGTGTTGCCTGCTTTTGCTATGTGTCTCAAGGAACAGAAAAGTAGAGCACATATCTGAACCTGTGAACCATGACCAAATCATAGTGAAATTCAGTTAGCTAAAGTTCAGACTTACTAGAACCTCAGTTTTGCTATTCCGATCTTCGGCTGGAAATGAGAGTGTACATGTCAGACTACTTTCTTGCAATTTTAGTTGATGTGTTACAAATCCTAAATCACATTACACAGGGTCAACTTAAAAAAATGATTTTATTTGGAACCGAAATGATAAAATTTTTAATTGATAAAAAATGTTTATATAAATATCGAAGTATATAGACGAAGTTAATCAGATGACTGACAAAAAGCAAAACTGTTGCAAATTTCTCTTTACTTATTTTGGTTCCTTTTCCAATGACCCAATGTAATGGTATAATAAGTGCTATAGCGATACCCAAACTATACGCTCCATATATCTGCCAGTGTGCACATGTACGAATGTTCAGAGTGTTCAATTGTATACAGTCACCAATATTGCTAGTGTTTCTGAATGTGATCACCTGACAAATTTGTTCAGAGTTATCTCAACAAGCAAACAAATAAAGAGTGCAGTAAGCTTAAAATGGAAGAAGAAAACAGTCAGCCACCCCACCAAACCCTCAAAGCCGGAAACTTTTCCCGGTTCATGTAGGAGATGAACTGTTTTCATGTAAAATTTATAGCAAATTTATGAGACACCTCATTATCTCTTTCTTGGTGTAAGATCGAATCCCACTAACCAAGCCAACCAGAGAGGGGGTGAATGGTTGGTGTACCCAAAAACCAAAACTTAAAGCAGAATATTAAAGTTACCTTTTTTCAATGTAGATGCGATCTCCTGTAGCTGGCTCTATCAGTCTGACCGCCCCTGTAGTCCGGTCTGACCGCCCCTGTGTGCCGGTCTGACTGCCCAGTCGCCGCCGGTCTGACCGGTGTAAATTCTCCGGTTAGACCGCCAAGACCCGAGAAAACACAAATCGAAGAACTCTTAAAGTAAATTGGAACTTTATTGATTCTCTTTGTGTTTACAAAGTGCAACAACAACACTCCTCTCCAAAATCTCGAACAAACTCAAAACCCAAGCTTTTTCTTCAACTCTAATCTCTAAAACTCGATATATATAGGCCCCTCCTTTTATACCCTCATCGTAGCTGTCCCTAGCTACGAATCCTACTCATACAAGGAGTCCTAATCCCCTAGAAAAACCTCCTCATACCAGCAATAAACTTTATATAATCAAAATTACCAAACTTAGACTCTATCCAAATTTGACTCCAACTTTCATACCCATACAATAACTCCATCGCATGTCATATGGAATCATCTCAACCACGTGCATCAATCTTGAACCTAAGTATCCCGCATGACATCTTGATCGTCCGGACGTCATCTTCTCCCAAGTTGACTCCCGATCCATCACCGGCAATACTCTCCCAAGGCTTCAAGATTACCTACACATGAATCAAACACAAAATCCATATCCGAGCACAAGTTCTCTCCAACTTGACTCATTGTTAGCACACAACAGTATTACATACGTATAGAAACCGAATAGAAGTCGTAGACATGAAATAATCACAGAAATCCAACGAAATAACCAAAATCCGAAACCGTCAAGGAGTCGGCCGGTCAGACCGCAGGCTGGCCGGTCTGACAGCACACAAGCTCCGGTTTGACCGGCAACCAACGCCCGGTCTGACCGGCAAAGCCTGTCAGCAACAGTACTGTTCACCGTCCGATAATTTCAATCATCTCTCAAATCATAAATCCGATTATCTTCAAATGTCAAAACCAATAACCAATGAAATCCGATGTCAATTGTTCATCATCAAATAATCAAAACAACCTTTGATTCAACACTTGGCCTTTTCTCCTCCCCTCAAAACTATAAATAAAGGCTCTTGAGCTTCTCAACTTCCAACCAAAGCAACACGCAGTTCATCCATCACCTGCCATTCTTGAACACGTTGCAGCATTGCCTTCTTTGGTTAGCCTTCAGCCATGGATAGGGGAGGAAGAGCAGCTGGTGTGTCCATGGCTCATCTCCTCCGCATTGCATTGGTGCTTGTTGCTGCCATGGCGCAGGTGGCGCGCGGCGGCGGCAGCCATGACTATGGCAGGGCGCTGAGCAAGAGCATCCTCTACTTCGAGGCGCAGCGCTCCGGCGTGCTCCCACAGAGCCAGAGGATCGCCTGGAGGTCCAACTCCGGCCTCGCCGACGGCAAGGCCAACGGCGTACGTGCACCACTTTCTCCATTCTTGAATTGCAGGATGTGTTCTACAGCTCCATGCATCTGATCTGTTGAACTTTTTTCAGGTGGATCTTGTGGGTGGATACTACGACGCCGGCGACAACGTGAAGTTCGGGCTGCCGATGGCGTTCACGGTGACCATGATGTCGTGGAGCGTCATCGAGTACGGCGAGCAGATGGCGGCGGCCGGCGAGCTCGGCCACGCCGTGGAGGCCATCAAGTGGGGCACCGACTACTTCGCCAAGGCGCACCCGGAGCCCAACGTGCTCTACGCTGAGGTCAGTGACTGCATTGCATCGCATTGCCTTTCTCGTTTCTATCAACTAACTTCGAGAAAGCAGTCAAGCACTCGAGTGCATGGCCACTGACCGATTGGGGTTTACCTGGTCAGATGTTGCATTTGCAGTTTGACTGTTTATTTTGCTGCAAATGTATCGAAAAATGACTGGAAAGTCATCCTGTGACTTATTTTTGTCTGAATTTGTATTGACAATGAAAGATGACTGCAAATCATCCTCCGTTTTTTTCTTTGTCTGAATTTGTATGCTTCAGTGGAGTAGTGGCATTGACCTGCAGTGGCACACAATCATGGGACATGATCGACTGAATTGATTCTTTTTCAGGTCGGCGATGGTGACTCCGACCACAACTGCTGGCAACGGCCGGAGGACATGACGACAAGCCGTCAGGCGTACCGCCTTGACCCTCAGAATCCCGGCTCTGACCTCGCCGGAGAAACCGCCGCGGCAATGGCGGCTGCATCACTCGTGTTCCGTAGCTCCAACCCGGGCTATGCAAACCAACTCCTGCAACACTCTAAACAGGTGTGAAAATTCAAACCACAGCTAACTAAACAAATTAGAAAAACAAAACAAGATAAAACTATAGCTGAATTGTTCTTAACTTACCTGGTATGCCCAGCTGTTTGATTTCGCCGACAAGTACCGGGGAAGGTACGACAACAGCATCACGGTAGCGAGGAACTTTTACGGGTCCTTCAGCGGATACGGGGTGCGTTTTTGACAACATTGACAATTACATACTTACTTAATGATTCACTACGATTTTAGACGATTATGTAATATATAGTACATTTTCTTTAGGATGAGCTATTGTGGGCGTCAGCGTGGCTATACCAAGCGACCGACGACCGGCGCTACCTGGACTACTTGGTCAACAACGCGGATGCGCTAGGCGGGACGGGCTGGTCCATCAACCAGTTCGGCTGGGACGTCAAGTACCCCGGAGTTCAAATCCTAGTTGCCAAGGTATGAAAAATATGAAATGCTACAGTAATTACAACATTTTGCCGGCAAAAGCTCATCCCAAGTCATGTTTGGTGCTGTAGTTTCTCCTACAAGGCAAAGCCGGCGAGCACGCCGGCGTGCTGCAAGGCTACCGGCAGAAGGCGGACTTCTTTGCGTGCTCGTGCCTCGGCAAGGACGCCGCCGACAACGTCGGGAGGACGCCTGGCGGCATGCTGTACCACCAGAGGTGGAACAACATCCAGTTCGTCACCAGCGCGTCGTTCCTGCTCGCCGTCTACTCCGACCACCTCGCCGCCGCCGGCGGCGGCGGCGGGCAAGCGGTGCGGTGCTCGGGCGGCGGGGCGGCGAGGCCGTCGGAGCTCCTCGCGTTCGCCAAGTCGCAGGTGGACTACATCCTGGGCAGCAACCCGAGGGGGACGAGCTACATGGTCGGCTATGGCGCCGTCTACCCGCGGCAAGCGCACCACCGCGGCTCGTCCATCGTCTCCATCAAGGCCAGCCCGTCGTTCGTGAGCTGCAGGGAAGGGTACTCGAGCTGGTACGGGCGGCAGGGCAGCAACCCAAACCTGCTCGACGGCGCCGTGGTCGGCGGCCCCGACGAGCACGACGACTTCGCCGACGAGAGGAACAACTACGAGCAGACGGAGGCGGCCACCTACAACAACGCGCCGCTCATGGGCATCCTCGCTCGTCTCGCCGCCGGCCATGGCGGCCACGGCCGCGGCCGGCTTGGTCAGTCACTCAAAGACGGTATCGATCTTACTCGGCACAGATTATTTCACACAAATGATTGCAATCAGAAATCATATCATTTGATCAATGCATATCTTTGCTTTTTCATGCAGGAATTGCTGCAAACCACACTTCACTGCAACCTCTTTCTCATGGTAATTGCTCAACATTGTCTTTTTACTGAGTGTACGTGCAACTCTACCAATTGATACTGACATCGTGCAAACTTTGCAGCTGCCAATCACCGGCAGCACGCGGCGTCGCCGGTGGAGATCGAGCAGAACGCGACGGCGTCGTGGAAGAAGAACGGGAGGACGTACCACCGGTACGCGGTGACGGTGAGCAACAGGTCGCCGGCCGGCAAGACGGTGGAGGAGCTCCACATCGGCATCGGCAAGCTGCACGGCCCGGTGTGGGGGCTCGAGAAGGCGAGGTACGGCTACGTGCTCCCGAGCTGGCTCCCGTCGCTGCCCGCCGGCAAGAGCGCCGCCTTCGTCTACGTCCACGCCGCGCCGCCGGCCGACGTCTGGGTCACCGGCTACAAGCTCGTCTGAAATCAATGAAACGTGCATGCAACGACCATTAATTAATTACTCCTAGTTGCTAAGATGTACTACCAGACTACCAGTTGTGTGTGCACGTTTTACCACTTTGTGCGTGTGTGAGGATTGTTAGGTTTACATGTCGAGAGGTGCATGGAGTGATGTGGCCAGTTACAATGTCAGCCATCCTCCATGTCCATCTAAGGTGTATGCTAGTGTTTGGAATAATATATGGGTTATCAATTTATCATCCAGGCAGTAACAGGTTGGTGTCGATGGATTAATTGAGATTGCAAAGCATATATATGTGTGTATTTGGGATTACAAATCGAAAATATCTTGGAGTTAAAAATATATGTATATATGCATTGCAGATTATCTAAAAATGTCTCACCATTTGATGAGATTTTGTTTCCATTTGCATCTATGCATGCCTCCCAAACATCAGCTCAATATACAAATAAAGAACCATGTGTGAATCAAAGCACAACTACGTATGATGGAAATAACTGAATGGATATGGAAACTTCACAGCAATGTTAACAAATATTGTGAGAATCATCTCTAAAAAGGAATTAAATTTGCATGGCAGGATTTCGAAGATAATACTTACTAAAGGTTACACAATCATCTTTACTAATACACCGAATCCGGCCGTTAAATTGCTGTATAAAGAACCAAGAGATTCACAAAAATATTTCAATTAGCCACAAGGATAGCCGCCAGCCTCACTTGCCATGCATGCATGATGCATATCAATTAAACATCACAATGCCAAGGGAAAAAAAGGCAAGGTAAAAAAAATATCCATATACCCTGCGTCTGATCGGACGGCCAAGATTTGCCCCTGAGTTCTATATAAACCCACTAACCCCTAAGCTATCATTGTACCCACAACTCATCTGTTCCTATACTTGAAACCCATAGCACACGAGAGTTATTCGGTCTAGCCAGCTTTGTCACCGTTTGTTTCATATACTATGTCTATTTTTTTGTGTTTGATAGGTTCTTGCTGTGATGTGAAAGGAAGAAGAAGAGGAGGAGCTCCCTTTCGATCCAATTCAGGAGAGGAAGTGGTAGGACGCAGCTGCCGGTTCATGGATACCTATGGAGTGCATGGCTAGTAATGTTAATGTAGGAGGCCTGCACTTGCATGGGTTTGCATGACCCGGGAGATGAACCCGCCATTGTCTTCCTCTATTGATTGGATTGAAGGGAGCTCCAGCTGCATCTCTCTCTCTCTCTGATATTATCATCATGGTATGCATTTTTGCAGCTTGTTCTTAATTAATTTTGGGTTTTCACACTGCAGGAATATGCAATGATGGGAAAGCAGAGGATAGAAGAGGTGATTGTCGGAGGACCGGAGGCAGATTGATTAGAATCAATAGCTATTCTTGACCAGAAAATTAAACTAATGTGTACCGTATTTTTTATTCTTTTTCTTTTCTCGTTCTGGTCAAGGAACCATGCTATAATTCACCAACTAGGTATTACACCTATATATACATTACTCATTCATCAAATCCAATGGTTTATATTGATTTACATCCGATCGAACGATTTCTCCCACTTTCTGCGCACGAAAGACCTGCGTGCCTCCCACCATGCGCTGTTGCGGATGAACCGCACACGCACTCTCCCCTCAATCCTCACTGATTTTCTCTCCTGCTCATGGAACAGCCATTAATTCCCCCCGATCCTCCTCCCTTAAGCCGCGCCGCCCCCTAACCCTTGCCATGCCGCGCTGCGTCGCGTGCGTCCCTCGATCAGCTTGAAGAAAAAAAATAAAGTTCCCCTATTATTGTAGTGATTAATTTGTCTCCCAATTATGAACAACTTGAGAGATAAAACCAGGAATAGGCTAGGCACGCATGTAAAAGGGTATCGAAAAATAACACTAGCATATCTTTAGAACAAGAAGAAGAGACTGTAACATTGACTTGACATGGTTTTGTTTACCTTGGCATAACGCACACTCGAGATAAAAATCAGGAAGGGAGCCAGCCATGGTTCTTGTATTGGGCTTTAACTACTGGGCCGCATGTCCCTCGGTTGGGCCGATCCGGCCTTGGAGCTCGTCCGTCTAGCCATTCAATTCTTATAAATCGATCCCTACGCTCCAAATGGATAAGAGAGGCTCCAAATGGATAAGAGAGGTTTTTCTGCTCTTTTTTTCCTTCTGTTTGAACAAGAAGAGAGAAAATATTTGACTAAGATTGGATTTCATTCCACTTTTCTATTTCTCAACAACTTCTCTCATCAACTATTTTACATTTTCAAAGTCATTAATCGTCCCATATCCTATTTCATATTTGATTGTATGGGGGTAGGATACCCCTCAGTGTGGGGTGGCCATTGCCGTTCTGAGCTGGGCTGGCCACCCCACACCTAGGCTGACTTGGATGATGAGCCCCTCGCCCATTCGTTACTCGCTAACAGTAGTAATGTAGTACTAGCTTCGTTTCAAAATATAACTTCTGACCTTGATCAATATTTGTCTCAAAATATAATAGTAACTTATTCTTTTATTAACCAATCACAACCTTTCACCTCTTAATTTTTTCACCTATCTTTTTTCTCAACCAATCACAACTTTCACAAATTTATTTTACTTACTTTCTTAATATTTGTGTTCAACTCCAAGACTCTTTGTACTGTCACCACTCACCAGTCAAAGCTGAGCACACGAGTCATGTACAAGTTTCATGGAACCTTATAGAAGAAACAGAAGTCATGATGCTATTGAAAACGCAATGGATTCTAATCGTTTGAAGGAGATGTCCTAGTTACATGAATGTTTCGTTGTTCTTTTCTATAAATAAATCTCCAAAACCCTTCATGGATTTTAGGTTGAAGATATATTAAGATGCTTTCCCCTTTTATAATTTAAATTATCTCTTATATTTTGTTCCTTAAATTTAGAAACCTTTCATGGACTTTGGTTATATAAGTAGAGAAATCACCAACACAATTGTGTGAGTAGCTGGCTATTATGAATATCAATTGTCCCTGAAAGTTAATCTCTTTATTTTTCAAATATTTAATTGTTTTCTTTGAAAATGAATCTAATATGTGTATAATTAATATTGTGAATTAAGCGTAACTCAGCTGATAAGGCCCCTTGTGGTGAAACCTATCCACATGAGTATAAGCTCTAGACTTGGTACGGGTACATCAGTTATGGCTAATTATGTATTTTTTTTGTGACATGTGACGCATCTGTCAATAGCAAGGCAGTTGTGATGACTTCGGTAATCTCAAGACATGCCAACTCAATTTTCAAAGGTGTTCATAGGACTAGTGGGAGTGTGTGCACGCGTGTATACGAACGTCTGCGTCTATATTGTGCTTCGCAAAAACAAAATATGGATATAATATTTATAAATATTTAAGTTCCTTAGACTAAAAATATAATTTTTTGTGTAAATTCCAACTTGACCAAAAGCTTATCTCTTTCATCTCAATTTAACATTTTCCGAAACGCAGCTAGACCGAGGGAGAGCAAAAGTGCAGGCGCAAGTGGCTCGCGACATTCTATAGTTCGTTCACTCCTTGGTAAATCACTCGTCAGGAATGGGCTTGTTCCGTGCCATGTCAATAAGGTCATAGGGGATCGGAGTATCAAACTTATCTAAAACCAGCCCTATTTTCACGATACCAGATACCTTCTTGACCCAAGACACCAGCTAGTGCAATCCCAGTTCCTGCAAAAGAAAGACTCCTATATGGTTCATCTGGGGGGAGATCAAGCTTAAAGAAATTGTGAACGGTCTTATCAATACATAAATGTATAACTCCCAGAATTTCAATTGCGTTATTTTGACTTCTTGGGTTCAGGAATTCTTCTTTAACTTAAATGACTCAGTAAAAGCTTTTTTTATTTTTTTAGTTACTGATTTTTTTTTGTTGGATTTCACTCCATCCATGGTTGGGAACTACTAATTCGTTATCGGAGTATCGAGACTAGCACTCATTGAACTTCTTGCGCATAAGACTAAAAGTTCTAATGTTGGATTTTTTTTACCATTTGGGATCAATCTTTTGCTATTTCTGAACGGATAGATGCCTACATAACCCAGGTTCAATCTTTTTGAGGGAGTCAGTATTACACCTAATGTTGTTCTCGGTCCTTTTTCTGTTTCTGAAAAAAATTGAGAGCTCTTTATATATAACCAAAGAAAATAGAAAAAACATAAAACATTTATAAAAAAAGTAAAAAAAATCAAACATTGATGACCCAGATGAAACAATTAGTGAAATCATTCTATTTCCTTCATATCCCCAAACATATGCCTCCGGGGAACAGACGGAGATTCGAGATTGAAAATCTCTTTATAGGGCACTCGCACAAAAACGTCAGGCTGGCTGCTCTTGGGGTCTTTGGCTTTACTATCACCGGAAAAATCAAAGTATTTCTCTTCCCGTTTGCTAAGAGTAACTAAGTAACTTTAAAATTCACTGGTAGTGATCAAATCTTCTTTTTAACGTTATACACTTATGACTACTAGAGGGAGTAGTAGATATACATACAGATGGAGATATGATAGGCAAATACTAGAAGATATATTCATGAGATCGTCCTCATTATTTTTGCTTTAAATTCGTGATATCACCCTCATTAATTTTTCTTGCCTTTTCTCTCCTCCCTCCAAATGTAAATACAGCACGTAACCTTTTCATTAGCTTGGACACATTGTAGCATCTCGCGTTCCTTGGTTAGCCTTCAGCCATGGCCAGGAGAGGAGCAGCAGCATCGTCGTCTATGGCTAATCTCCTCAGCGTCGCCTTGGTGCTTGCCGCCACGGCGCAGGCGGCGTGTGGCGGCGGCGGCGGAGGCCATGACTACCGCAAGGCGCTGAGCAAGAGCATCCTCTACTTCGAGGCGCAGCGCTCCGGCGTACTCCCCGGTAACCAGAGGATCGCCTGGAGGGCCAACTCTGGCCTCGCCGACGGCAAGGCCAACGGCGTACGTTCTCCCGCCATTGTTGCACCAATCCTGCACCCTTTCTCTGCTCTTGATCTTGAGTACCATTTGCAAGAATGTGTTCTACATCTATATCTCCATGCATTTGTTGCTTCTTAATTTGTTTTCCTTTCAGGTGGATCTTGTTGGTGGCTACTACGACGCCGGAGACAACGTCAAGTTCGGGTTCCCGATGGCGTTCACGGTGACCATGATGTCGTGGAGCGTCCTCGAGTACGGGAAGCAGATGGCAGCGGCCGGCGAGCTCGGCCACGCCATGGACGCCGTCAGGTGGGGCGCCGACTACTTCGTCAAGGCGCACCCGCAGCCGAACGTGCTCTACGGAGAGGTCGGCCGGTGACCATCCATGAATTGAATTCGATCGTTTTTTGTATCGATTCGTATGCATAAATGTAGTGGTTTTACTTTATATGACCTGTAGTAGCAGCACACGTGTTTGGAGTGTTGTGCATGAATGGTTGGTTGATTGATCTTCTGCAGGTCGGAGATGGTGACTCGGACCACGTCTGCTGGCAGCGGCCGGAGGACATGACGACGAGCCGTCAGGCGTATCGCCTTGACCCTCAGCATCCTGGCTCTGACCTCGCCGGAGAAACCGCCGCGGCATTGGCTGCCGCGTCACTCGTGTTCCGTAGCTCCAACCCGGGCTATGCAAACCAACTCCTGAAACACTCTAAGCAGGTATTTCCAATTCGAATTCGACATAACTTTTTTTCTTCCCGAGGTAAACCTCGAGAAAAAGAACAAGGAGTTTCTGTTTTATATTATAAGAGGAAAAATAAGTTGACTCTGTTTATTATGGAAACCGGGCCCAAATCCGACATAACTAAACCAACAAAAAAAATACATATTCACAATATTTAAACTATAGCTGAAATATTCCTCAATTACTTCCTGTGCCCAGCTGTTTGATTTCGCCGACAAGTACCGGGGAAAGTATGACGACAGCATGCCTGTCGCGAAGAAATTTTACGGGTCATTCAGCGGATACGGGGTACGTTCCGACAAAATGAACAACCACATACTCGGCAATCGGCCATATTTTCATCCGTCGGTAACGATATCCGGTGTCGTATATGCTTCAGGATGAGCTACTGTGGGCATCGGCGTGGCTATATCAGGCGACCGACAACCGTCGCTACCTAGATTACTTGGCCAAGAACGGCGACGCGCTCGGCGGGACCGGCTGGGGAACCAACGAATTCGGCTGGGACGTCAAGTACCCCGGAGTGCAAGTCCTAGCTGCAAAGGTCTGAAATGCTACAGTGATTACCACATTTTGTCGGAAACAATAGTACTACTACTCACTCCAACACTATACTTTCATTCCTTTGCGTGCAGTTTCTCCTGCAAGGCAAGGCCGGCCCGCACGCCGCCGTGCTGCAGAGGTATCAGCGGAACGCGGACGTCTTCGCGTGCTCGTGCCTCGGCAAGGGCGGCGGCGGCGGCAACGTCGGCAGGACGCCCGGCGGCCTGCTGTACCACCAGGGCTGGAACAACCTCCAGTTCGTCACCGGCGCGTCGTTCCTGCTGACGGTCTACGCGGACCACCTCGCCGCCGGCGGCGGCGGCAGGCAGGCCGTCGTGCGGTGCCCGGCCGGGCCGGCGGCGCAGCCGGCCGAGCTCATCGCGCTGGCCAAGTCGCAGGTGGACTACATCCTGGGTAGCAACCCCAAGGGGATGAGCTACATGGTCGGCTATGGCGCGAGGTACCCGCAGCGCGCGCACCACCGCGGCGCGTCCATTGTCTCCATCAAGAGTAACCCGTCGTTCGTGAGCTGCAAGGATGGCTACGTGAACTGGTTCGGCCGCGCCGGCAGCAACCCGAACCTGCTCGATGGCGCCGTGGTCGGTGGCCCCGACGAGCGCGACGTCTTCGCGGACGAGAGGAACAACTACCAGCAGACGGAGGTGGCCACCTACAACAACGCGCCGCTCATGGGCGTCCTCGCTCGCCTCGCCGGCGGCCGCGGCCGGCCTGGTCAGTCACTTCATGACAACATCTACTCTGCCATTTCCTTTCGTTTTTTTTGCAGAAAATGAGAAATAATTGCTTCTGATTTATGCATATTTGGTTGTATATGCAGAAGTTGCCGAAACAGCAATCAAGAGTGACAACCAGACCTCACTGCCACCTCTTTCTCATGGTAATTAATCACCTGAACTTGGTGCAACTCTACTTGCAATTCTGGGACAAAACCAAGACTCACTTGGGTTTTTGAACTTTTTGTGCATCTTGCAGCCGCCAATGACGCGTCGGCGGTGGAGATCAAGCAGCAGAACGCGACGGCGTCGTGGAAGAAGAACGGGAGGACGTACTACCGGTACTCGGTGACGGTGAGCAACAGGTCCCCGTCCGGCAAGACGGTGGAGGAGCTCCACATCGGCATCGGCAAGCCGCACGGCCCGGTGTGGGGCCTCGAGAAGGCGGCGAGGTACGGCTACGTGCTCCCGTCGCTAGCCGCCGGCGAGAGCGCCGCCTTCACCTACGTTGTCCGCGCCGCGGCGCCGGCCAACGTCTGGGTCATTGGCTACAAGCTCGTCTGAAATCGAGACGTGCAACGACCAACCATTACTGATTCCAGATATTCATATTCCTGGAGTGACGTGGCCAGCTACAATCTCAGCCGTATGTCGTCCTTGTTGGTTTAAGGTGTAAATGTAGCTAGCTCGTTGCTATTGTTTGCTTTCTCGTTTTTGGAATAATATAGTTTCCTCTTCTCGATGGATCATTTGATATTGCAAGAGCATATGAATTTGGGAATTGGGATCACAAGTCGAAACATGTTGAATTAAACTTTTGATCAGGGGTCAGTCACCGTATACTGGTGATCAGAATAACAGATGACAGTGCAAAATGAAAGTGACTAGTTAAACAACTGTGTGATACACGCATGCAGGATATCCAAGATTATTCTAAATTAACTAAGGGGGCTCTTGATCAAAGCTTTGCTCGTTTTATTGATCTAGTCGATGATATATAAATGCAACTTGAACTCGATTCCTCATGCTCTCAGATTCTCAGTTCCTCTGTGACCCTGTAACACAAGAATGCGAAGAACAAGTTAATTTAATCAGGTTTAAGTATAGTTTTTAAGTATAGTGCTGAGTCGAGCTGATCATAGATAATCACTGGGAGAGTGAAATTTGAATTGGCGAAGAATTTAATAACGTACTGGTTGCAGTCCATGTTGGGGGCGATGGTGAAGCTGATGGAGAGGCCGCAGGCGGCGGGGAGGGCGGAGGCGCGGGCGAAGTCGACGGCGGGGAAGCCGGCGGCGGCGTCCTTGACGCAGTTGCAGACGGCGACGCGGTCGGCGGGGGCCGGGGCCATCCGGTTGAGCACGCCGAGGCTGTTGCAGCAGATGCCGTAGGGCGTCATCCCGGGGGCGCCGGCGAGGTACGGCATGCAGGGCGCCATCAGCTGCGTCACCTGCCCGCACTGCACCGCCGCCGACGACGCGCCCCCCGCCGCCGAGGCGAGCATGAGGACGAGGAGGGGCGCGGCGGCGAGCGCTGACGATCTCCCTGTCGGAGAGGCCATCAATCTGTGTGGACTAGCTTCTAGCTATGGAGTAATATATGGAGGAGGAAAGTTGCTGCCATGGCGATGGCGAGCGAGGGTTTATGTAGGGATCGAACGATGCGCGTTCGGGGGAGGAGGGGAGCCGGTCGACGGCGCCGGCGGTGTGACGGCGACGGGGAGGGAGAGAGCGCGTGGTGGGTTTCGTGAGCTTTTTGTGGTGGGTGGTGGTTGGGCAGGGGAGAGCGCGTGAAGGTCCAGCCGGCAGCCGGAGCAGCCGCGACGGCGGCGGCGGCGGTGGCGAGGCGGCACGTAGGAATGAGTCCGGATCAGCACGGGCGCGCGCGCGGCGAGAAAGGCCCAAAACACCGCGCGGCCTGCTGTGACACGGGCCGTACTTGTTCTTCGCACGTCCGTGTTTTCATCCCAGAAAAGCCCATCGAGACGTTCCAAGCCGTTCGAATTCGAGCCAACGGAAGCTCGCGATATCAGTAAAACACTCTTTCTTTCAAAAAAAAAAACAAGCGCCCACGTCCATATTTATAACCCAGCATATGCATTTCTAATTTAAACTCAACTCTCTACACATAAACTACTTTTACATAAAACTTCATACATATAAAGTTTATACGAGTAAAATTTATACATATAAAATTTTTGTTTATAAACTTTCTATGCATGAAATATCTTAATATTTGAAAAGAGAGCTTGTGATTTTTTTTAAAAAAAGAAGTTTCCAATATAAAGTCTAAATTCAAGTTGGACATGTTCGTGGGTGCAGTTTTTAAATCTCATCTTAGAGAACATTTATGTGAAAATATTTTTAAACTTTATTTTCTAAAAACGAATTCATATGTATTCATATACAAATTAAAAATAAAAATAAAGACGATAAGACAAAACGGTGATTTGGACCGTGAGACTATTGACTAGCCATTTGCATCGAGAACCCATTTTATTTGGACCTACATAAAACATGCACAGAGAAAAAACCTAAAGAAAATGGGCGAAAAAGAAAGGAAAGAAGGCTCATTACTGGGCCAAATCAGATAGCCAAAAAAGGAATAAGTTCACTTTAGGCACGTGGGACGAAGATCTAATCAAAAGATCCATGTAGACGTCACGTCAACCAAAACCAAAGACAATACTGCTGAGGGACCTCGTTTGCATTGGTTTTGTAAGTTGGGAAATACGGTGTATTCAACTTTACGGTTTTGGGACGAATTTCATACTCGACAATTGAGAGACCTAAAGTAAATATGTTCCAAAAAAAAACCATGCTAAAAAACAAAACAAGAGCGTAGGCCAGAAGTGAAAACTCCATTGATTCGTGCGCGCGAGAAGACCGCGACCCCTCGTGCATTAGTATTCTCGGCTATATTGGTTGTTCGGCAGCCGGTTCTACGGCTGCGGCTGATGTAGCCCGTAGGCCGTAGCTGCCTTGTGCCTGTGCCATTGTTCCTAGTGGCTGCAATGTAGCTCAGGCATCGTCACACTTTTTTACCACAAAATAGTCAAAATCTTTTTACATTGTAAATTATATAGATTTACACTATAGGTACATTGTAATTGTGCGGTAAATTTAATATTTATATCATGAATTTTTTGAGCACTTATTATATATGAGATAAGGGACTAGAAATAATTAAAATGATTGATTACCTAGTCCATACTACCGATAAAGATTCACAAATAAAGTAAAAATGAAAGAGAAAAATCAGTACTACAGAGAAGCGGAGGTGAACTATGGACACACGATCCAGTGCAGAGCATCCGGACCGTCAAAATCTAACTGTAATCAATCACAAAATATGGCGACGGCATTTTTGCAAATACGTTGCATTTTCCCAGACCCAACTAGCTACTCTTTTCGTGTCACAACAGTGGCATTGTCACCCTTTTCCTTATCACGTTCTCATGATCGTGGCATTTCATATACTTTCTCCATCCTAAATCAAATCGATTTTATAACCGATGCCATTAAAGTATGTGGACATATTCATCCGAGTCACACGATGAGACAATAGTGAAAATCTACAGTACTCCCTTTGTTCTAAGAAAAAAATAAACTTAGCTTTAAATATGACGTAACATAGTATTACGAATTTGGATAGATTTTAAGTTTGTTTTTTAAGGACGGATAGAGTAGTAGGATAAAGAAAGCCACTCGATCCAGTCTACACCCTATGTTCTAAAAAGTTAATTTTTAAGCTATGCACTTAAAGTGCATACCTTCCGTTCATTTTTGACTTTGCACTTGGCTGATATCGCCCAAGTGCTCTACGTTGTATCGGGGACAGGATTTACAAAACCACACGGTTATCATGGTTATCACATACGATAACCTTCTTGGTTTTTGAAACCACGGTATACCTCACAGTAACCGCATGGTTTTCGCGGTAACCATGTGGTTACCGTGGTAATCGTCAAACCGTGGGATGACGGTAATCCCATCCAAGACAGTTTGTTGAACCTTGATTGGGGTTTGGGGCATCTTCTATGGCTCCAGTTCTTCACATCCCCTATGAATCCTCTTTATCTTTGTCTCTCTCTCGTCAGTTGTTGTAACGCCAGTTTCATCGTGGCGTTAGTGGAAAAACCTAATCGCTAAATACCCTAATTGCGAAAACTTGCTCTTCGGTTGTTCTTCGTTATGTGTGCCAAGGTCTCAGTCTCTCCCTTAGTGCCAACTCAAACCCCCGAGAAAATCCCAAATCCAAATTCAAATATAACTCCAAATTCCCTCCAAATCAAATCACTTGGAAAAAGTCTATTCTGCCTCCCTCTCATTCTTGGGCCGCTTTCCTCGGCCGGCCCAATCCTTCCCGCCCCCATCTCCTTCCACCTGGGCCGCCTGCTCCGGCCGAGCTCGCGCTCGGCCCGCTCCCGGGCATGTGCGGCGCACGTGCCACGGTAGATCGCCCGTCGCACCCTGCTCTCTTTCTTGTTTTCGCTCCCTATCTCTGTTTCTCTCGCGCGCGTTGCCGTCATCGGCGTTGTTTCAATCCGCATCTGCCCAATTGGCTCCCGCGCGTGTCTGCCATTGTGGACGATCGGAAGGACACCGCCGTCACTTCCCTGGCCCGCCGCCTGCATCGACGACCACCATGCCCCCGCTCCATTCCAAACCGCTGCCATCGTCATTGTCGTCGTCACTGTTTGAGCCCGGCCTCGCCGTCCCTCTACACCGCATGCGTCCAAGACTAGAAGCCAGAGCCACGTTCTCGCCCCTCTCTCCCTTAACCAAAGCGACAAGGGACCAAGTCCCCTTTCCCCCATTCCTTTTTCTTTTTCTCTTTTCACCGGCGTCAGCTGCTCTGTCGCCGTTGGCCCGTAGCGCCGGTGTTAACAGCAGATTTTCGTAATCTACTCGGAGAGAAAAGAGAAAACCAATGCAGAGAAGGAGGAGTAATGCTAGCCGAATCGGTTACTTTATCGGACCAAGCCAGAGTCGGACCCAAGTTCGTATCGAACTCAGCGGCGCGTCGGACTAAGAGGAGCGCTAGCAGAAGGACCGTATCAGCCGATACGAGTTCAATACGGCCATCGGCCGATAGGAGCAGGAAGCTGATAGAGTCAGCGTGGGCTTGGTTTGGGCTTGAGTTAAGCTTCAAGGAGATTGCCAAATAGAGATAAGGCTCGGTTTTAGGCAATCATATTTCGTAATTAGGAAGTTAGAATAGATTTGATCTAATCTTTGGCAAGAGTCCGCCATAAGGACTTGTTTGTTAAGTTGTAGATAAAATCGTGTCCTATCTGGACAATGTTGTAATCACGGGTATAAATATCCCAGTAGTCTGTACATAGAAACTCTCTCAATCAATTCAACAAACAATCTTGTTTCAATCTACTTTTGGCGCATCGCCAACCCTCGCAAGAGGTTAACTTCCGGCGAGTTCTTGCTTCCCCAGAGCAGAGGTAAGAATTCGTACCCGACGATCTACATCGTCGGGGCTAGCGTGTTGCTTTAGGCACGTTAAGCCTCGATGATGTGATCGTCGTTTATCATGTCTTGGAAGATCTTGATATAGTATCTTAATTATGCTTCGCCAGCGATTAACTCGTTTTAGGGTTTATCGCCGACGGTGGTCTAATTACTATGCTTAGCTAGATCCTTCAATGCATCTACCATCCCCAAAAGTGATCGACGGCTTGATTTTCTTTGTGTTAAGTCTCAATTCACACTTTGAGTTGCTATCGACCTTAGTCCTGTTTTGAGATCTAACCCAAAGCCTGTTTTCGATCGTAATTAAGGATAGCGCCAGGGTTTCAGCCGGTCTTATCTAATACATGTGATTACTTTATGTTTTTATATGTATTTGCCACTTGTATGAGCGGATCGACAAATATAAGTGTATTTATCATAGATTACTCTTAAGGGTTTGTCTATGATCAATATAGTTATATTGGCCGATTGGTTCATACAGGTTTGCACTAGAGTATTAGCTAGTGTATTTATCTCTTATATTCCTCATCGGCCGATGCCAACAAATCGACATTGACATGTTGATAGAGGCCGATGGGGTTAGATCTATATCTTAATATTATTTTATTATAACCTTAAGTAGGCCGATATAGGTTTGCCCTATCGGTTGGGCCCTCACGCTGCGACATCGGCCTATCGGCTGATCGGCCATCGTTTACTAACATGGTTTACTTGTTTATCTTGTTGATTGTAGATCAAATCAACTGGCACGCCCTAAACGCACCTAGGCAAGCCATTGGACCTGCACTGGAGTTAAGCAGATCTCCCAGGCCGCCGTGGAAACATGGAACCAGCTTTTGACACGTGAGCGGGTCGAAATTCTGCGCCAACACGCTTTTGGCACACCCAGTGGGACCAGCAAGAACACAACCTTCGCAACAACAACAAGCTTGCTTCAAGATGTCGAAGCAGACTGACGTGTCAGAGGAAAACGTTCTCTCTGTGACTGCTGATCAGCTCAACGAGGAGCAAAAAGCTGAGATGAACAAGCTGGTCGAGCAATTCCAGAACATGTACCTGCAAACGTATTCCAGGACTCGGCAAGGCACCCTCATCCAGAAAACTAAGGTGATAATGTCGAGCCCTGGGGACGGAGCTAGCACGTCGGCGGCAGCACATGACCAAGCTGTCAGGACTGAGGAGGATACTCGCAGTGCCGCACCGATGCTACAAGACCGCATCGACTCCGCAGTTCACTCTGCGTTAGTCAACCAATCAAGAATCCTAGTGAACACATTGACCAATACGGTTAAATCAATACTAGACGGATCCATTCACCAGTATAAGCCTCAAGGACCGATTTTCTTGCCTAAAAACAAGTTCCCTGCATGTCGGACCTTGAGGACGGATTTGAGTACGGCTCCACAGTCGACAGCGCCGATTCCACCTCCATCAGCCCAGCCAGCGTCAACCATGCCGCTGGTCCTGACCAAACAAGCGGGAGGAAGCCCCCAGCACATCACAGAGGAACAATTTGCACAGTGGACAAGGGGGAAACAGCCGATGGTTGAGCCGATACAACAAGCTCCAGTCAATCCACCATTGGCCGGGCAACCTCAATTTGCTTTGCCAAGAAACCCTCCACAAGTAGCTGCCTACAACGCGCCGCAAGGCTACCAGCAGAATGCTACAAGGCAGTACGATGCGCCAAACTTAAATCACCACTTCCAGCCGTACTCCCCAAGGCAATATCGGCCAGAAGGCTTTCAACAGCCTTACCACCAAGAGCTTCCACATCAGCCCGCAGGATTCACCCAAGGGCACTGGGCCGATATGATAGCCGAAGTGATGCGTGATCAATTCGGCTTAAAGCCCAAGGAGAGTTCAACAATGTATCGGCACCCGTATCCTGAAGAGTTCGACAGAGTGCCGCTGCCGAACTGATACAAGATCCCTGACTTCTTCAAGTTTTCGGGGCAGGATAATGTCTCCACCTATGAACATATCAGCCGATTTCTAGCTCAGTGTGGTGAGGCATCGGCTGTGGAGGCGTTGAGGGTGAGATTTTTCCCTCTGTCCTTGTTAGGGTCAGCATTCACATGGTTTTCCTCTCTACCTTGCAAATCAATCAGAGGATGGGCTGACCTGGAGAAACAGTTTCATAGATACTTTTTCAACGGTGTACAAGAGATGAAACTGTCCGATCTTACCGTCATCAGGCAAAGGGTTGATGAATCGGTCCCGGACTACATACAACGGTTCAGGGACTTCAGAAACAGGTGTTATGGCCTCAGTTTGACCGATTCTCAGCTGGCCGATTTGGCGTTCCAGGGATTGCTAGGGCCGATACGAGAAAGGTTTTCATCGCAAGAGTTTGACAGCCTAGCTCACCTAGCATAGAGGGTATCGGCCCACGAACAAAGATTCCAGGAGGCGAAGAAGTTCGCAAAGAAAATTAACAGTGTCTATCAATACGCCTCCGACGAAGACGATGAAGTTGATGTCGACGTCGATCTGGCTGAGTGGGCTCGAATGAGGAAGCCGACGACATGCCAATGGGCCAGGAAGGGTGACAAAGAGGACAAGTTCGACTTCGACATCAACAAGGCCGATAAAATATTTGATCTACTATTGCAGGAAAAGCAGATACAGCTGCCAGTTGGTCATGTGCTGCCATCGGCCGAGGAAATAAAGAAGGGAAGATATTGCAAGTGGCACAACACATATTCTCATCACACCAATGAGTGCAAGATTTTCAGGCAGCAAATTCAATCGGCCATCGAACAAGGCAGGATCAAGTTTGATGAAGCCAAACAGCCGATGAAGATAGAAGGACACCCGTTCCCAGTCAACATGGTGCGGGCTGGCAGGGCTGATAGCGATGCCTATCGGACCAACAAGCGACTTCATCAGACCTCAGAAGGCCTGATCAGGAAGTACCAGCGAAGGCAGGAGGAGCAAGCACAATATTACTCTGACAAGACAAATCCTATGATCCCCATTGGGAGTACGAGATTTTTTGGTTCTGCTGGAACAAAGGGATGAGGTTGCCATCAATACAAGAGTGCCCTGCATGCAACGACGTCGAAGAATCTCACCAGGGCAGCTCAAGTAGACAAGCGCATCGGCCGATCAAGCAGAGGAAATCTGTACATGAGAGGTTAGGGCCGATGCACCATGACCGTCGGACGCAAGACAATGAGCAAGCCCAGAACCCTCAGTGGTGCCCAAGTGACGTATTTAGCAAAACACAAAAGCGACGGGTTCAGAGGCTAAGGCAGAAGGAACAGATCCTGGAGCAGCAGGCGGCGATCGTCCATCGGCCAACCAAGACTAGAAAAGAATGGAAGATAAAGTTTACATTGGTCAAGGCCGATGAAGGCGCCACAAAGTCAACTCAGGCTCCTGCGTCTGCAAAAGGTAAAGGCATAGCATCGGCTTCTGTTAACATGGTTTTCCTGTTGCCAGCAGAATATAGCACAGATGGCCGATGAAGCAGTAGCCGACGATGAGATAGAGCAATCTTCGGCTAGGCTACAGTTGTCACCAGAGCAAGCCATGTTCGACAAGTCGGCCGACACCAGCTACAGGAACCTCCGGCCGTTATACATCAAAGGATTCGTCAATGGGCGGCCGATGACGAAGATGCTGGTCGATGGCGGCGCAGCAGTAAACTTAATGCCATATACAACTTTCAGGAAGCTTGGAAAAGTACCTGAGGACCTTATCAAGATGAATATGGTGTTAAAAGACTTTGGCGGCAACGCTTCCAAGGCAAAAGGGGTGTTGAATGTGGAGCTCACAGTGGGCAACAAGACAATCCCTATCACCTTTTTTGTCTTTGATGGAAAGGGTTCCTACAGCTTGTTGTTGGGGCGAGATTGGATCCACGCAAATTGTTGCATCCCTTCAACAATGCATCAGTGCCTCATTCAATGGCAAGGGGACCAAGTCGAGATCGTGCAGGCCGATAGGTCAGTATACATGGTCAATGCCGATCTTGCAGCATGGGAGATGGAAGGAATCGATTGCCTATCTGGACGAGTTTGGGAGGCCGATTTCTTGAAGGTAACTGACTGCGACATTGAGCCGATCGAAGATCAAGACAAGCAGTTATTTTAACAAAGGTGTGACATCCACTAGCCAAGATGAACAAGTTAGTCCCTACACAGATGATGCGGTGGATGAATTAGATGGAAAATTGGCACAAGGCTTTACATCGGCCGATGAACTTGAAGAAGTTGACATAGGAATAGGTGATAGACGTAGGCCGACGTATGTAAGTGCTAACCTGCCAAAGGATTATAAGAATAGTTTGATAAATCTTTTGAAAGAATTCATGGATTGTTTTGCATGAGAATATCATGAGATGCCAGGATTAAGCCGATCGATTGTAGAACATCGGTTACCTATTAAACCAGGCTATCGGCCATTTAAACAAGCTCCCAGGAGATTTAAGGCCGATATGCATGAAGCTATTAAAGCAGAGATCACAAGACTTTACGATGCCAACTTTATCAGACCCTGCCGATATGCGGAGTGAGTTTCCAACATAGTACCGGTGTTGAAAAAAAACGGCAAGCTCAGGGTGTGCATCGATTTCAGAGATTTAAACAAAGCAACGCCAAAAGACGAGTACCCTATGCCATTGGCCGATTTGCTAGTTGATGCTGCATCTGGACACAAGATTATCAGTTTTATGGATGGAAACGCAGGCTATAACCAGATTTTCATGGCTGAGGAAGACATTCATAAGACAGTTTTCAGGTGTCCGGGGGCAATCGGCCTATATGAGTGGGTTATTATGACTTTCGGCCTAAAAAACGCTGGAGCCACTTATCAGAGGGCAATGAATTATATTTTTCACAATCTTATTGGCTCTTTGATTGAGGTTTACATAGATGATGTTGTCGTGAAGTCAAAAGAGTACGATGTGCACTTGGCCGATTTACGCAAGGTACTAGAAAGAGCAAGAAAATATGGTTTAAAGATGAACCCTAACAAGTGTGCCTTTGGCGTATCGGCCGGTCAGTTTTTGGGTTTCTTGGTCCATGAGAGAGGACTTGAGATCACGCAGAAGAATATTGATGCTATAAAAAAGATCAAGTCTTCAGATAACAAGACCAAGTTACAATCTCTGCTTGGGAAGATCAACTTCGTCCGACGTTTTATATCAAACCTGTTAGGCAGGATAGAGCCGTTCACTCCGTTATTGAAGATGAAGGACGATCAAGAGTTTGTATGGGGTGATAAGCAGCAAAAGGCGTTGGACGATATCAAAGACTATTTGAGTTCCCCACCAGTTTTAATCCCTCCACAAAAGGGAGTTCCATTCAGGTTGTACCTATCGGCCGATGAGAAGTCTATCGGCTCAGTTTTGGTTCAGGAAATCGATGGCAAAGAAAGAACTATTTTCTATCTCAGCAGAAGACTGTTAGATGCTGAAACAAGGTACACGCCAGTGGAGAGGTTATGTCTATGCTTATATTTTTCATGTACTAAATTAAGGCATTATTTACTTTCCAACGAGTGCATTGTGGTAAGTAAGGCCGATGTGATGAAATACATGCTATCGCCCCTGTGTTAAAAGGTAGAATTGGGAAGTGGATTTTTGCCTTGACAGAGTTTGACCTCAGGTATGAATCGGCCAAAGCGATCAAAGGACAAGCCCTGGCCAATTTTATTGTTCAACATAGAGATGATTCAATTACATATTCAGATATTGTGCCATGGACATTGTATTTTGATGGATCGGTTTGCAGACATGGATGCGGTATCGGCCTAGTCATCATATCCCCTCGAGAGGCAAGCTTCGAGTTTGCGTTTACCATCAAGCCTTATTATACAAATAACCAAGCAGAATACGAAGCTATTCTCAAGGGTTTGCAATTGTTACAAGAGGACGAGGCCGATTCTGTAGAAATTATTGGTGATTAATCAGCTTTCTGGAGAGTATGAATGCAAAAATGATATTCTCAGGGTTTACAATGAAAAGTGCAAGGAGTTGCTACAAGCCTTCAAGATTGTGACGATGAGGCATATACCCAGGAAGCAAAACTTCGAGGCCAATGATTTAGCTCAGGAGGCATCAGGATACAGGCCAATGACGAAAGATGTTGAGATACAAATCACAACCATGGATGCCGATGACTGGAGGTTCTCTATCATTGAGTATTTGAGAAATCCTTCTTAATCGGCGTCACGAAAGATGAAATACAAAGTTTTACATTATGTCTTGCTCGATGATGATCTATACTATCGGACGATTGATGGTGTCTTGCTAAAATGTTTGAGTTTAGATGAAGCCAAAGTTGTTATGAGCGAGGTCTATGAAGGAATTTGTGGAACACATCAATCGGCCCATAAAATGAGATGGCTTTTGAAGCGCTTTGGATATTTTTGGCCGACAATGCTAGAGGATTGTTTCAAGTACTACAAGGGGTGCCAAGATTGCCAAAAGTTTGGAGCAATTCAAAGAGCGCCGGCATCGGCTATGCATCCAATCATAAAGTCGTGGCCGTTTCGTGGATGGGGTATCGACATAATCGGACAGATCAATCCACCATCAAGCAAAGGACACAAATATATTTTAGTGGCTACAGACTACTTCACAAAGTGGGTTGAGGCTATCCCTCTTAAGAAGGTTGATTCCAAGGATGCAATTCAGTTTGTCAAGGAGCATATTATATATCGGTTTAGACTACCACAGACATTGACTACAGATCAGGGATCAATCTTCGTGTCCGATGAGTTTGTTGAGTTTGCTGAAAGCATGGGCATCAAGCTGTTGAATTCTTCTCCATATTATGCGCAAGCTAATGGGCAGGCAAAGCTTCTAACAAGACTTTAATCAAGTTGATCAAGAGAAAGATTGATGAACAGCCTAGACGGTGGCATACCACGCTGGCCGATTCCCTTTGGGCGTATCGGCTGGCTTGTCATGGTGCCACCCAAGTGCCACCGTATCAGCTGGTTTATGGACATGAAGCTGTGCTGCCATGGGAGACAAACATCGGCTCAAAAAGAATTGCGTTGTAAGACGACTTGACAGCCGATGAGTACCACAATCTCATGGTCGATGAGTTAGAGGATTTGGCACACGTCCAATTGCCGGCCTTGGAAAAAATCAAGCGAGATAAAGATCGAGTTGCTCGTCATTATAACAAAAAGGTTGTAGCCAAGTCATTTGAGGAAAGGGATCTTGTTTGGAAATTGATACTGCCGATTGGTGTGAGCCCCTGGTTTTGTATACCAGAAACCCCATGTGTATTATAATACCATTCCCTGGATCAGTAGATGGTACACACATGGCACAGTTGTATATCACAAGCTGACATCGTCATACAGGTCTTACAATCTATTAATAATACAAGGATAGCCCAAATGGGATCCAAATAGACCAAGCATGGTCGACAACAGCACAAAATACCAACACAAATAAATGAGGTAGCGGAAGCGAAGCAGCGGCGGTCCATTTTATCCCACACGCATCGACTAGTGAACCTAGGTCCCTATTCTGCCGTCCTTAGTAACTCCTTACCAGCATAGCACATGCACGGATCGACACCAACACCTTTTTCTAAAAAAATTTAAATAAGCAAGAGTGAGTACCAACCGTACTCAGCAAGCCACCACTACAGAATGCATATAATGTTCATAGGGGTTCAAGGATGGCTTGGTTTATTTGCATAAAGCTAGTTTTCACAAATTATTTCACAAACCTATGCCATAACAGTTTTAACTGAAAACCACGTTAAGTTGAAGTTGTCATTAACCTGCGACGGTTCATCCACCTTTCCCAAGCCTCGCTTGGTCCGGTTTACCCTCGCATCCAATTTCCACAGTTTTAACAACTACAACCTTTTTTGCACATCAGGCAAGGTCACACCTTCCATACCCATCATATTTTAAGTAATATTACAAATTGACGAGGCTAGTCAAGAGTAATACAAGTCCCGACGCTCATTAACCGCGAGCACGGCTATTCGAATAGTTTAATTTACTCACACTGCAGCGGATGTACGCTTTTAATCCCACACTCCGTGACGCACCCAACACATGAGACTTGTCACGGCCTGGTTTTTCGGTTACCCTCGCATGGCGGCACTCGCTCCAAGGACTATGAATCCCCATTGCACCCCCGGCGCCACATTCCTACCTTGAGCCGGTTGTGAGGGGAGTCCTGGCGCTCCCGAGATTGAAGGTTACATTATACATATATAAAGCTTGACGTCATTAAACTACACACTTCCACATTTCCATACCGATATCCAGAACCTACCATGTCTGGGGTGCCACCCCACGAGAATAACCTAGTCCACCGGGTCTAACCCCACTCAAGAAGTGTGGTCGTACTCGGTTCGTTTCCTGCTTACCTTCTTGACTCGGTCCTTAACTGACCAGGGTCGGCGGCTTACCGTTCCCAGAACCACCCATATTCTATCCGTGCCACCCCAGTCGAAATCACTTTTGTTTAATTAAGTTTTTGGGTTTTCACAAAGGTTTTCATGCTGTGGGTGGCGCTTATGTCTCCACCCGATCTCTATCAATCACTCCTATCGAGTGATCAGTATAACCACATCCACATATCACACATATGGAGTGTATAACGTCTACGTAAGCAGGGCTAAGCAGTGAATAAATAATCACGCGTAAAGTAATATACTCAGGTAACAAAGGTGTGTAAATACATAAGGATAAACAATATCAAAGGTAAGGCTTAAGCAAATATAGGTACGCATTTTATAATTAGTATGCAATTTTATTTGTAATCAACACATTTATAAAAATAGGATCAACATGTTCGAGGAAGGGGGCGTAGTGACTTGCCTTGCTCAATTGGGGGTTCGTTCTCAATTAGCTCAGTTTCCTCCTCGCAGATGTTCCCTGTCCGGTTGAATACTAACGTCACAAACTATTCGCTAACACAAAAAAGAGCCAAAAATTCCAGGAAGAAAAAAACCAAACCAGTGCCATTGCGTAGATCTTGATTTTAGAAAGATTTTGACGAAAGTTTCGTTCAAATCCGACTTAAAACGAGGGAGATACGGAATTCGAAAGATTGGCAAAGTTTTTAAACAAAGAAAAGGAAAAAAGGTCTGACGGATGGGACCGCCCTTAACTCCTCACGTACGGGTTTTGTTTTTAAATGGGTGTGCGCATGGTGAGGTGAAAGGCTTGGGCGAGCTGCAAGCATGCATGCATATGCATACACACGGATAGCTAGCTGCATGCATATGAGCTACTTGCATGCATGCACACGTACAGCCAGCTAGCTGTATGGCGCATGCATGGCCAGCGGCACAGCGGCGATCGCTGCGGAGGGCGTCCGCGCAAGGAATGGGTATGGTATTGCGCCTCACGACGTCACCACGTCGCGGCAACAACGGTAGACGAGAAATGCGGTAAGGAAACAAAAGCAAGAGGGAGAGCTGGAGAGGAGCTCACCTTGCGGTAGCCGGGTAGCGGCACACCGAGCGGTGGTCCTCACACGAAACTACGGTCGTCGATGTACAGCCTGGGGACGGTCGGCCCGCGGATTGCCCTCGCACACCACGTGTTCGATTGGTGGTAACAAACGAACACACAGCGTTAAGGAGTAAATGTTAGCGGGTTAGTGCAAGTTAGGGGTTAGGGGTTAGCGAGTTAGAGGTCAGTAAGTCAGTAAGTTAGACTGTCAGCAGATTAGTGAGTCAATGGGTCAAATGTTAGAGGTTAGCCGTTCAATAAGTTAGTCGTTCTCGGGGTTCAGATGACGGCGCGGCGCGCGGCGACGTCGTCGCCGAAAGCAGTACCGGGGAGGAGCATTAGATTTTATCTTTTTATTACCAACCCAACAGGAATGAATGTGTTGGGGAGGCAAGATGGACTTCAATAGAGGGGGTTGGGTGAGTAGAGGGATATATGTTAGAATTTGGTGAGGAGGATGGCTTGTTGGTGGACTTCGGTCTGGAGGATATGATATAGACTTTTTCCAGAAATGGATTTTCTTGGGCTCGGCCCGAGGAAATGAGGGAGGTTTTATGGACTTTTGGATAGATTATCAGGCCGGTTGGCCCAATGAATGCGGGGGAGGTTTGGTAGACTTCTTGTGGAGGACTTTATGGGCTTGGCCTGACAACGAGAGGGAGGTGATATAGACTTTTCAAAGTCTTCGGGGCCCGCACAGAGAGAGTCAAAATAGTGGGGCCCACCAGTGGGTCCCACCTCTTTTACTTTTCTTTTCCCTTTTTTTCTTCCTTTTATTTTCCCTTCTCCTTCTTCTCTCTTTCCATCTTATCTTCTCCTTCTCTCTCCTTCTTCTTGCTCTTGCTTCTTCGGTTCTTCCAGAGGAGAGGAGAGTGCCGAGCGGGAGGGGGCAACCGGCCGGGGCACGGGGCGGCAGCGTTGCGGCGCGGGCGCGCGGGCGCGGCTCGGCAAGCGGCAGCGTGGAGGCTNAGGCTGGGCGGCGCGGCGGCTTGGGGCCGGGGGCGGTGGCGGCATGGCCGGGGGTCGTGCCGGCCGGGGCAGCGCGTGCAGGCCAGGCTGCGCAGCACGGGCGCGGCGCGGAGCCGGACACGGCGCTGGGCCGGGAGCAGCGGCCGGGCATGGCGGTGCGTCAGCACGACCTAGGAAGGCAGCCAGGCGGCTCGGCCAAACCTCGTTCGGCCCGTCGGGCGGCTCGGCGGGACGACGGCCGAGGAGGCGACTCGGGCAGCTTGGCCGAACGACGACGTCGTTCGGCCCGTCATTGTGATGGCAGCAGCCACGGTGGTTTGGGATGGAGAAGAGGCGGCGACAGTTGGAATGGGAAAGCTTGGAGGCTGAGGAGGACGACGACGGGGCAGTGGCTTTTATAGCCGTCGCGGCCGGCAGACGGCGACAAGGCGGCTCGGCCGAGTGGGGCCGATGATCCTGTTGGGCGGTCGTCGTCGACGGGGAGTCATAGCAGAGCGAGGATGGAGCTGTTGCAGGACGGTGTGGACGCGGCGTACGCGTTCGGTGTGGACCGCTGCCTCTGCGCTTGCTTGCATAGTGCAATGGTGCACTGGACGGGAAGCACGACCATGTTTGCATGGAGAGGAATGGGATGATGGACAAAGCTTGTCGCTGTTTCTCGTCTCTCTTCACAGTGTCTCATTATTGCTGCCTACTCTCTCGCTCAGCGGATACGACGGGGGACGGTGCCTAACTTGCCCAACGGAGCAGACGGACATGGTGCCTAATCGTTGGTTTGCAGGAGCGGTGCCTAACCATGGTTTTGCAGGGAGCTCAGGAAGTAAAGAGTTGAAGGACGTGTGCATGCATGCATGCTGGGAGAGTAATAGAGTTTGCTTGTTGCTGCCTTGTGTGTTGGAAGAAAAAGAAGTTTGCTTGTTGTTGTTCTGTGTATACAGGGAGGTAGATGAGTATTTTGGCTTGCAATGAATGGAGTGAGTAGAAAGCAAAATAATTTAGAACTGGTAAAAATTGGATGAGCGATTTAGGACGCATTGCGGATTCCAAAATCCGAACACGAAGATTTTATTTGGAGAAAAGATGACTGGAGGAAAAACTCGGCTTCTGCAGGTTCCATCGGTTCACGATTAAATTCGACGAGAGAAATGGCCGTCGAATTTTGATATGTAACTGCACAAAAATATTTGTTGGCGGTAGGATTCCGAAAACAAATATTGCTAGGATCTCCGGATGAAAGGAAAATTATTTGGAAAGATATTTTGGAGGGAACGGATTTGGCGGAGAATGTGAGTTCACAAGAAAAGAATTAATTGAGATCTTTGACACATAATCCTAAGTACACTCAAAGAACCAAATTTTTGAAAATCGGTTTTTGATAAAATAATTTTTTTTTGACGGGCGAAAATCAGGGTGTTACAATTGGTTCCAGAGATAACAAATTCGGCAAGTGGTCACCTAATTAGGATGGTCCTTTTCAGATTCATCGATGTGTTCCTCGCAATGCCTATCTATTAAAAGGATTAGATGGAGAAGTTTATGGCAAAGCTCTTAATGGCAAATACTTAAAGAAATATTACCCAAGCGTATGGATCGATTCATGATCGGCTTGCCAGCCAATTTATGATAATAGCCGATGTGTTATGCATCGCCTTTAGATGGTCGATATACATTATCGTCCTTAGTTCAAATTTTACAACATGAGCCCTCATCTTCCAAAATTTGGGGGGCATATAGATACTCAGCAATTCTTCAAACAGATATTGGTTGGATTCAAATTTATGGACTTCAAAAAAATTCTCAGATGGACTTTTTCAGACTTTTTCATATCATATTCGGCTAATTGGCCGAAAAGATATATATTAATCAAAACATGAGGTTATCTTTTTACAAGGAGAAGATGAAAAGTATATTACATCAACCTATGATGTTTTGAATAGCTGCAATGGCCTTGCGACGGATTTGATCGATGTCTTCTACGTCTAAGCGTCATCGGCCGTCGACCCTAAAATTGGCTTCAAGGACTTACTCAGTGTTGCCAGATATTTGGCCGATGCCTTTAGTTTCGCCGTTTGGTACTCTATGGCCTTTGGGGATGCAGCTATCTTCACCTCAACTTCTTGGATTTCTGCGCGAGTTGCTTCTAGCTTCAATAGCAGGTCTGCTTCGAGGCGGCGGAGTTCTTCAAGCTTTTTGTTTAAGGCGATCGGCTCAACAACCAGCTCGTCCAGCTTAGTCTTATCAGAGTTAACTTGAGCTTTGCTGGCAGTAAGGGTCGATTCCAAGCATTCGCGCTCCTGCCTCTCTGCAATTCTCTCCTTAGCCCTGTGAAGCTTGAAGTGGTACTGCTCCAAGAAGATGGCTGGCGTCAGGATCTCCATCAGGTCCTCAGGGAGTTGATCTTGAATTTCTTGGACCCTACTCCTGATGAGATTACAGTTCTCCACCAAGGATTCTATAGACGCTTCCAGCCGATTAGCAATGTCAGACAGCTGGCCCTTTAGCTCTTCAGAGATTGATGGCCTGGCTGTGCTGGGTAGCTCCTTGTCCTCATCGTCAAGGAATTGGCCGATGTCGAATGCGAACATATTGGCTAAGGTCTGCAACCGGCAAGATAAGACATGGTTAATTGTCACGCCCCAAACTGGCCCCGGGCGGAGACCAGGATAGAGCGGTCCAGATTGACCTGTATGCCTGTACCAGTCCCAGGAAATAGCGCTGGTACAACAGGAAGACTGAATATCACAACCACAGCGGTCTCTTTATTTAAGAGTAGAGTTACAACCAGGGTTGGAACTGCGGACAGAACCCGAGTTCACAACAGCATTACAAAAAGGCGGAAGCGGAAAGCGGCGACTGGCCCTAAGCCACAAGCAAAGCCTTGGGGAAGGCCGAAACCCTACTACTGCTCGAAGTCTGCTTGCTCCTGGAAGAACTCTTCATCAGCAGGGTCCACCTCTTCGCTCTTCGAGAACTGGGGGGGGGTTTAATTATATAGAGCAAGGGTGAGTACGGGAGTACTCAGCAAGTCAGGGGAATTAAGTGTTTAATGCAAGCTTCAAGGGAAAGCCAGTTATTTTTCACAATTGATTTTAGTTAAGCCTTTCAGAAATATCTAAGTGAGTGCTTCTCGCCGGCACGGACGAGAAGTGCGTCTCATCCGGCCGGAGCAGTGAAATTGTATCGATTGATTCTTGTCGGCACGAGAGGCTCCCTGCCAATCGTTCACCGACCCGGCTGCACCAACAGCCACAAGCCAACACACCGGTACGAGAGGCTCCCTGCCAATCGTCACCGACTCCGGCTGCTTCAACAGCCTTAAACCAAGCACGGAACGGAAAACCTCACACCAACAGCAGTTCACAAGGTGTTCAAATAAAACTACGCTAAGGAATCACCTCACATCCGCCCATGACCGTGGGCACGGCTGTTCGAACAGTTGTTAACCTCTGCAGAGGGGGTACACTTTACCCACACGACGTTACTAACCCCGAATCACCCAGCCCGCGACCCTCGGTCACGTCTGGCGACCTTAAGGCTTTCACGACAAGGCATTTCGAAAGCCGACTCAGGGTCATCTTATGCCAACGGGAGGGGTCCCACGGACCAACACCAGGTTAGGTCCCAGACCATACTGTGCCAGGAAGCCCAGGGGTCCTCCCCGACACCACCCCGGCGAATCCACTTGTCCCTTGGCATCAAGATTT
>BDMV01000001.1:10161021-10190161 GCA_008326285.1 Oryza officinalis | reverse complement strand
ACCGGCCTAAACCGACGGAGGGAAAAAGAGAGGGGGAGAGGTGAGGGGGTTTACCGCGGCGGGCGGCAAGCCGGGAAGGAGGCCGACGGTGCGGGCGCGGGCGCGGCACGGCTCCGGGCCGGGGAAGGGGGCGGCGGAGATGGCGCCCGGAGCTCCTTCGGGCGCCCTCGGCTGCGGCGGCGGCGGACGGCAAGGACGGCGGCGGCAGCGAGGCAGAGTGGAGCGGGCTCGGGTGGAAACGGCAATGGCGGCCCGGCGGAGAGGGGATTTGTAGGGGGGGTTAGGTCGGTTTGGTCGGGGGGAAAGAGGCGGTTCGCGGAGGTCGGTTTGGGGCGCGGAGAGGGGACCGGCGCACTCCGGCGCTAGCGGCCAACGGCGGTAGTGGTGACGCCGGCCGGTCGGGAAAAAGGGGGAAAAGAGGAAGAGAAAGGAGGCTTGCCTCCTAGCCGATTTGGGTAAGGGCGCGCGCGCGGGGAGAGAGAGCGCGGACCGGGCCGAGCGGCCTGGCGCGGCCCAGCGGGGGAGAAGGCGAGGCCGAAGGGGTTGGGCCGGCGGCGGCCCGAGAAGGAGAGGAGAAGGAGGGAGCAGGCCGAGAGGGGCTGGGGGCTGGGCCGGCAGCGGCCCGAGGGGAAGGAGAGGGAAGTAGGCCGGGAAAAAAGGGGGGGGACAGCCCGGGTCAAGGGAGGTGAACCAGACTTTTTCTGAGGGTTTGGTTTTGGAAGGATTAGGGCTCGGATTCGAAATCCGATTTCGCGGTTTTCTCCGGGATTGAACTGAGAGGGGAAACACGAGACCTTGGCACACAACAAGACTCAACCGAAGAGCAAATTTTCACAATTAGGGTTTTTAGCAGATTAGTTTTCCCGCTAACGCCGCGACGAAACGGGCGTTACATTAATTCAGTTAAGTTAAAACCGGCAAGAGCTTCAAGGTGATCTGGTTTACCTGTGATGGGACATCGGCTGCGGTCACATCAGCCTCCTTTTGTTGTTCTGAAACAGCAGGTGAAGGGGTTGGCCGATGTGGTGCGGGTGATGGAGCTCGTGGCTGAAGAAAAACAAGAATGCGGTGATCAGATGCACATTATCAGAAAGATGAAGGCAAGAAGATCAATTCCTACCGAAGCAATCGGAGAGGGTGGTGGAGAAGGAGATGGTGTTCTCAATCGGACCTTGGCCTATTCACGTCTTTTCAAGGTGGCCTTCTTAGTCCTGGGTAGCGGAACCGATTGAGTCCTCTCTTTAAGCAAAGACGATGCAATGACCTGTGAAAGATCAAGGTATAATAGACCAGCAAAAGGGAATTGCATAAATTCAAGAGGGAGATTATATTAACCTTGCGGACCGCATGTTTAGTTCTCCTTGGTTGAGCAGCGTCAGCTTGGTCATTGGCCGGTGGATCCGCAGTGGGTGTGGCCGATGGACCTCTAGTTGGCCTGCCGATGGCTCTTCAGCAGTGTTGGCCGATGGGTTTTCTTCTTCGGGCATATTGGCGGCTGCTACATCGACCTCCTCCTCCATTACTTGATCGTCCAAGAATTCTTCCACGGAGGGGTCTAGCTTGTCAAGATCGGCCTGGTCATCAGTCTTGGACTTCTTGCCGGGTTTCTGAATTTTTTCCTTTGTCGGCACCTTCCTTTTTGTAGTTTCTTTGACTATCGGCCCTTGGAGCAGCGACGACACCTTCGGGGCAGTAAGGCCGATAGTCGATTTCATAACAGATTTGTCTGACAGAGCCAGGACCAGAGTGTAGGTTATCTTCTGTCCGCTATTGCTAACAGATGGCATTGGGGCGTCAGGAACCTGAGGACTGATGTTGTCGATAAGTTCTGTTAGATAGAATCTGGCCGATTGATGGAAGATGTGAGTAGCCCACTCCTGCCACCATGATTGAAAGCTGATGTGGGTGAAGGCACTCAGCCACAATCGGTCACAGTCTCCCAAGCTTGGTATTCTGATCTCCAAGGCTTTGCTCATAATCAGGGCCGATGAGGCCGTACCCCTGCTCTCTAGGAGCCGATGGAAGTGCAAGCTGATAGGAAGTTGTCCAAGCCCGCATTGCCTGGCAGTCACCATGGGGTTGTAGAACTCGTACGACAAGCTGGTGCTCCTGCCCTGAAACACGCCTACTGGGAGCAGGCAAGGAGTGACGCCGATCATGAAGACCTCTCTTGAGACTATATCATCATTCAGCTGGCCCAAGGTCAGATCGGCGGGGAGCTCAAAATCGGAATCTGAAGGATAAACGAACATGTCCATCTTGACTGATGGAGGGCCGGTGTAGAATCGGACGAACCAGGTGGATATTTCTTCGGCCGATTGGTTAGCTCCGGGATAAATAGAGGCCGCTTCTCCAAAGGACATACATCTCCTAGAAGAGGGATCTTCATTGTCATTGTAGTCCAATGGGAAGACCGAGTCCGATAATGGAGGCCGATCGACCATGGTGTTGGTATAGATTGTTAGCCAATAGATTGTTAGCCAGAGCTGGATGAACCACCATGGACCTTCATGTGCCACTGTCCGATTCAGCATCAGATCCTGAGTGGCAGAATAAAGCAGCCGATAGACAGCTCCAAGGAGGTATCGGTCAAGAGGAAATTGTTTCTTCTCAACCAAGGCCTGAGCTAAATGTTGACAGTTTAAAGTGGGGCCGCAAGTTGATCCACAGAAGATGAATCTTTCCAACCACAGAGTCAGAAAGGCCACATGTTCTCTCTCTGAGACAGATCCTTGCTCCATGTGCTCAGGTATATACCCAGACCAGCCTCCAATCTTCTTGGTCTTTAATTTATGGCTGCTATTGATGAGGAGGTTGAAGGGATTAATCTCATAGAGGATATCCAATCCTGTCAGCATCTTGATATCTATTAATGTTGGGGTCATCGGACCTTGCGGAACAGGAAGGCATTCAGGGTGCTGGACCAGAAATAGGTGGCTGCTGACATAAGGGGTTTGTTTTTCTTGGTATTGGCTAGAGACAGGGTGATGCATTGGCCGATTCCTATTTCATCCCAATGAACTTGCTTGGCCGCGGCAATCCTCTTGTACCAAGTCCTGTAGCCATTGAGCTTCGACAGCCAAGATCTGAAAGTATGCTTCCATGAGGAGATATTGGGTTTCACTTGTTTGAAAGGGATTCTGTTCGTCTCCGCATTTATCAGCCAGGTGGGGTCAGAGTTGCCCATGGGGCCCAGAAGGAACCGATGTGATTTGTCATTCGTGGGGATTAGAATCTGGTTCTTGAGGACCTACGGCATATGAACAGTAATGAAAAATAAGACCCGGGGGGGCAAGAGCAGAAACCCTAGTTTGAAAAATCTCGGCGGGAAAATAAAAATGTAGCTTTGAGAAAATTGATTTACCTCAGGGATCTCGGAAGCGTAGAACGGCAAGGATGCCATGGATGCTGTTGAAGAGGTCGCTGTTGAGGGGGTCGATATCGAAGGACGCCGAGGAGTCGCTGGAATCGGGAGGCGCATCTGGCTAATGAGGAACTTGTTAACGCCAGAATTTGGTAAGCCCCGAAGTCCTCATCGGCCCAGGATCTATATCGGCTTAAGGTTGGTATCGGCCTAGAGTCTTATATCGGCCGATGGGGGTTATCTTAAACCAACCACCAACAGCAGTCGGATTCTTGTTAGATTCGGAAAGATCTTATCCAGAGAAGACCGAGTTCAAGAAGGATGCGGCTTGTATCTCTTAATTAGGAAGAGTTTGTTAGTTTTCTGTTTTATCTTTAGGAAAGTGTGTTAGTGTCCGGCAAGGACTTTATTTGTTTCCTTTTATCTTTAGAAAAGTTTGAGTCGTAATCTGTTAGGATATTTGTTAGTCTATGGGTATAAATATGTAAGCCCAAGGTTCATGTAAAATCATCTCACGATCAATACAACTTCGGCGCATCACCAACCTTTACTTTTCGTCCTCTTCGGCGAGTTCATGCCCTTCCCACAAGGGGTAAGTCTCGTTATGGCTGTTTGCGTTGTCGAGGCTAGGGCTTCGACGTTCTGATCTCGTCAACGTAAGCACCTACTATCATATATCTTAGTCAATCTAGTTTGGCGTTTTGATTTAGTCGTATCGACCGAAATTCGTTTTAGGGTTTACGCCGGTATCGACTAAATCGCCTCGCTACATTAGATTGGCTAAGGTATCTACCACCCCGAAAATCAGTCGAGGGTTTGATTGTCTAGATCTTGCGTATCTTTTCATACTTAGTGTTGCTAAGTCGTGATTAGAACCGTAATCTCTAGCCTGCTTGTCGATTGCCAATAAGGGTTTCACCGGATTTTCAGCCGGTGAGTTATCTGGACGTTGCATCGGCCCAAGAGTTTTACGTATAGATTGGATTTGGCCGATGACAACAGAGCATTTATTGTTTATCTGCTTATTGAGAAGTTTATGCCATCAGATCTTTGGCCGATGTGCGCTTTAATCTTCAGATCAATGTTTATTTTATATTTGGATTATGTTATATCACGTTGCTATATCATCATGTTATCATCGGCCGATCGATTGTTTTGGCTATCGGCCTATCGGCCGATACGTTTTTGCCTATCGGCCTATCGGTCGATAGACCTTCTGTCTGCTATTTTGCATATCTTATCAGTGGCAGGATCAAACTGACTGGCACGCCCACGCTTCATCAATTTTAGGACCTGCACTGGAGCTAAGCAGATCTCCCAGGCCTTCGTGTGTCCGCACGCCGGATCCACATCGGCGGTACGGATTTGGCGTCAACACATTTTTGGCACGCCCAGTGGGACCGTGTTTTGGATTGAAGATTTTTACACTGCGCGTGGAACCCACGATCGCAACAATATGTCTGATCAAGAAGTCAAGGCCAAAGAAGAACAATTTTCTCAGCTGATGGATAAAGAGGAAGGACAATCATTGAAGCCGATGAAGAAAGCAGGGGAATATGATTTTGACATACCAGCTTTAGAGTTTCAAGAATTATTTGATAAGGCAATCCACCGTGCTTTGTTTGATCAATCTGGAGTGGTGATGAAGACATGGTGTGGTTTGATTACAGATTCGATTAATGAGATAATTGCCCAGAGAAGTCATCGGCAACAGCCATATCAGTTTGGGGGGCAGACTGGTGAACATCATCAGCAGCAGCAATATTGTCTCGGGGGGCAAGCATATCAGTATGATGGGCTACAACAACAATATCGGCCAGAAGACACTCAAAAATATCAATCTAGAGAAGAGTGGGCCGATATAGTTGCGAAAATAATGGAAGAACAGTTTGGAGTTAGACCTAAGGGACAGATTTCTGTGTATCGGCTGCCATATCCTGAGTGGTTTGATAGAGTTCCACTTCCAAGCCGATACAGGATTCCAGACTTTTCCAAGTTTTCAGGGCAAGATGATATGTCTACAATTGAACATATCAGCCGGTTCTTAGCTCAATGTGGGGAGGCATCGGCCGAGGAAGCTCTGAAAGTTAGATTGTTTCCGTTGTCTTTGACTAAATCGGCTTTCACATGGTTTTCGTCATTGCCACCAAATTCAATTAAGGGTTGGGCCGATCTTGAAAAGCAATTTCATCAGTACTTCTTTGCTGGGAATAATGAGTTGAAGTTTTCGCCTTGGAAATGTGGAACCTGCTTTTGACACGTGAGCGGGTCAAAATTCTGCGCCAACAGCCGGAGACCGCCACCGCCACCGCCTTACCCTGACCGCGCCGCCCACCTACCTTCAAACCAAAGCCTTGCAGGCGGCTATAAAAACACCGCCTCCCCTTCCGTTCAGCCTCTCCCTTCCGTTGCCGCCGCAAGCCGCCGTGCCGTCGCTTGTCGTTGTTCGTTCACCATTGCACGTGCCAGAGGAGCCGGCTTGTTCGTGGACACGTGAAGTGGATTCCGGACACCGTCTTCCTCCTCTTCCTTGGCCAAAGACCGAGACAATCACGTCCCATGCCATTAGCCATTCTCCACGACGCCCCTCCCCGCCGCGATAGTCCTCCCTCCCTCTCCCGCTCATACACCTTCTTAGGGTGCTAGCTAACTCGCTGCCGCTCCCCCGTGTGCGTAGACGCCGTAGTAGCCCTGCCGCCACCCACTGTAGCTCGCCGGCCACGTTTGCTCTATGGCAAACCGGGTTCGCCGTCGCCGTCGCATTCTAGTGCCGCCCGTGCCCTCTTGTCTGGTGGAATGGACTCGCGACCTCGCCTAGACCGTGTAGCCCCTCCGGCGAGGTTTCCCCCTTTCTCTCGCCGGCTACATGCGCCGTCATGATTCATCTCCTCCAATGGTCCTCCGACAAATCTGAGCCATTGGCTCATCCCCCTTTGCTCTGCTCGTCGCTCTAGTGTGCTCCCTGTCCTCTATGTCATCGTGCGCCACTCCGGTGAAGTACCATCGCCGCCCGCCGTCAGATCCGGTCGAGTCATCGTCTACCTCTCACCGTCCGATGTGGCCGTCACGTGGGCGCCACATCATCACCGTCGCCTTTCCTCCGTGCGCGCGGTCCACGGAGAGCCGAGAGGCTGCGCGTGGGACCACCACACCCACGTCCACCCGATGCACCGGATCTGAGACGCGTCCACCAAACCCTAGCGATGTGTCCCGCATGCGCTTGGTCCATGTGGACCGTGTCGCTGACAGGTGGGCCCCGCTCGAGACCCGGCGCAGTGGACCACTGTCCACCGACCTTCCTCGCGCGCGGGCCTCGTGGACTGCATTCCCGCTCGGCCCGTCCGACCTTTCCTTTCCCCAGTCGCTGCCGCATGGGTCGTGCCTCATCGCTGGCCCATTTTGCACTCGCGCGAGTCCGCTTGGCCGTGGGCCGTCTTCTCTCGCGCGTCGGCCCACGTCGCTCAGCCGCACCTCTCGCCCGCTCAAGAAGTCTAAAAAGTGCCCTTCCCTTTTTTTCTTTTCCAAGAATTTCTTTAATCCTTTTTTCCTTTAGACAATAAATCAATAAATCTTAGGAAATCCATATCTCCTCAACCATTCGTCCGATTAACTCTGTTCAAGTTTCAAAATTTTTCAAAACTCGAGATCTATCCAATGGCACACTTTGTGTTCATTAATATGGTCTTTTCTTTGGTCGTTTTGTTGATTTGTCTCGTTCTGCGTGTAGCTTCGGAGCCCGAGGAGTCCCTATGCGGAGTTCGAGGAAAAAGCTCAAGATCTCGAGCAAGGCAAGTCACCTTTGAACAATTGAGTCCATAATTTCAAATTAAGTAAATCATTTACTAAAACATGCATATCTAGGATACACTTACAATGTTGGCCACGGTTTGCAATATAACCAGCAGGCCTTACCTATATTTGCTGCATTTGACTTCCTTGATAATTGAATTACCCATAACTCCCTTGTCACCTGTTATGTTAGGTCTTGGTATTCGTGCCTTCGGACATGAGTACCGTTGGCCCTTCTCAAATTTAAAATGATCAACTAGGTAAAACTTGGGTTTACAAAATCTTTGAAAAACCCAATACCTCGGTCGATGCTTTGAAAATAAAATGAGTTTCCAAAACCCGCGGTGCGGGAGATGTACTGGTGGTACGGTTTTTCCGTTCTCACCCTTAAGGACTGATTTCTTCAGAATTTCATCCAAACATAACAAATGCGACCACGTGGGTGAAGTGAGACACTCTTGGCTGAGTAATTAGCTAGACAGAGAAATCTTGATGTCAAAGGACAAGCGGATTCGTCGGGGTGGTGTCGGGAAGGACCCCTGGGCTTCCTGGACACGGTATGGTCTAGGACCTAACTTGGTGTTGGTCCATGAGACCCCTCCTATTGGCATAAGGTGACCCTAATTCGGCTTTCGAAATGCCTTGTCATGAAAGCCTGAAGGTCACCAGACGTGATTGTTCTACACTGGCTGGATAATCCAGGTTAGTAACGTCGTGTGGGTAAAGTGTACCCTCTCTGCAAAGATTAACAAACTGTTCGAACAACCGTGCCTAAGGTCATGGGTGAATGTGAGGTGATTCCTTAGCATAGTTTTACTTGACTACTGCTTTATGAACTGTTGTTGGTGTAAGGGTTTCATTTCAAGTACTTGACTCATGGCTGTCGGGAACAGTCGGACTTGGGAAGTCTTCGTATCTGTTGGCAGGAACCACTCTAACGGATGAAATCAATGAATACATTTTACAAACTCCAATCGGATGAGGCGCATTCTCTCATCTACGTCATTGAGAAGCACTCACTTAGTTGATTCTAAAAGTTTTAAACTAAAACTGATTAAGAAAATAACTAGCCTTCTTTTGAAGCTCGCATTGAACACTTAATTCCTATAGCTTGCTGAGTACTCTCGTACTCACCCTTGCTTTATATAAATAACCCTCTAGTTCCCGAAGAAGAGGAGATGGATCCAACTGATGAGAAGTTCTTCCAGGAGCAAGCAGGCTTGGAGTTGTAGTAGAGTTTTGGCTTAGTTCCCAAGTCATACTTATGGCTTTGGCTAGTCTCCGCTTTTGTCTTTTTTATTGTAGTTGCGAACTCAGGGTCTATCTGCAGTTCCAACGATGATTGTATTTCTACTCATAATAATGAGACTTCTATGGTTGTTATATTTAATCTTTTTGTTATACCAGTACTATTTTCTGAGACTGGTACAGCCTCACAGATTAATTTGGATAGTTACTTTGATTTATGTTCGGAGCTAGTTTGGAATGTGACAGCTGTCACAATGTGACTACGTGAGAGGCAAAAAGACAACCGGAAACTGCACAACAGGACACGTGTTGGTGCCCCCAACCCTCCGCGAACAAACGGGCCATGTGCATTCTCACGACGCAGGCAGGAATGCAGGATCCTTATCCCAACGCCGATTCGGGTTATCACCTCAACATCAGACCAAAACCCCCCCAAAACAAATCTCAATCATCATTAGCGATCTCGCAATCAGTAGAGTCTATATATATATATACTTCTACTAATACATGCCACAACAAAAACAAGTACTGAATCACATACATGTACAGACCGGGAATCCAAACTGCATACATACATACATACACATACACACGGTACCAAACTCGATGATGCCACGAAATTAATCGCATATATATCACCAGGATCATGATTCTTCAGCTACAATAATTCTGCAGCCATGAGCGATGTGATTTTGGTCGGACGGAGCAGGGGTCGTCGTCGTCTCCGGCCGGAGGAACACAAGTCCCCGAGATCACGCGAGATCGGAGACAAAATTACGTGTGCAGACTACAGAGGCGGGAAGACAGGGACCGAGATAGATAGGGACGCCGGAGCCACGAACAGGGCACATGGGACGCCGAATCGTCTCGGCTTAATCTAATCCCAAGAGAGCTAATTAAGCTGATTATTAGTAGCCGCATATCATGTGCGGCGGCGCATGCGTTGCATTGCACACATCGCACTCAACGACGATGAGACGACCCGTCGGTTTTTCCGGCATGGATGTCGGCTAGCTTCTGGTCTACTGGTTTAAGTTCTGAATGTTCATGAACCGGCATAACGGCGTGGTTAATTGGTTTAGAACTTAATTACTCAGCAAGTGGAAGTCAACTTGTTATAGCACTAAAATTTTGTTCAGGAGAATATAGGAGAAAAGGACAATGACACACTCTGCGATTAGCGACTAGCTGGCTTTCTCTTGTGAGAGCAATAATGGTAACCAAAGGTTTTTTTTTTTGGAGGGTAATTCAAAATGCATGTTATTTTGAGGTCATAGGAAATGCTTGGTAAATTGAAACTTGAGAAAGGTGTCATGTGCATGCCTCCTCTTAACAACAACTCCCCTAAGAAAAGAAAAACTGTTACTTCCTCTTGTCTTATTACTTTGGGCTTCATTTTCTAAAAAAAACACTTTGGGATTTTTCAAAGTCAACATTATACAACATCCATTACCTAGTTATTTCGCATTCATTTAAAAAAAATAAATGAGTGTAATATTATGGAAGCTCCTATTATGACAAACTTGAATATATCATGTTCATATTCTCAAAACTTATATCTCAAATCATTTTTATGGTTAAAGTTAACTCATGTTGACTGCGCATATGTTCAAACAACTTGTTTATGATATCGGAGGGTATAGTACTATTGGTTTGGGTAATGTTAAAGACAAGAACCACAAATAAACCCTGAATAAAATAGGAGTAAAATGCACATGCGGTCCCTAAACTTATGCGGGTGTGTCATGTAGGTCCCTAAACTCTCAAAATGTATTATTGGGTCCTCGAACTTATCATGGATATCATATAGGTCCAAACGGGCTCCAACTCACTTCGTGTGCTGACGTGACATGTCATAGTGGCGTCTACGTATCAGTGGAACCCACATGTCAATCACATATAGAAAAAATTAAGAACATATTTTTCTCCTCTCTTTTTCAATTTGTTTTTTCAAAATTAAAAACATTTTTTCTCCTCTCTCTCTCCTCTCTTTTTAAATTTTATTTTTTATATGACTAACATGTGGGTGCCACTGACATGTAAGCGCCACCGTGGCAATGTCGCGCCAGCTTGTGGAGCAAGTTGGAGCCCGTTTGGATCTATATGACATCCATGACAAGTTCAGAAAAAAATATATTTTTAGAGTTTAGGAACTTAAATGACACACACGTACAAGTTTAGGGACCGTCCGTACACAAAATAGGTATATCGTTGGTGGCTAGTTATGTCCGCCAAGATAACGTGTAATATTGGCGTCTTTGTTTTGGCTGCTAAGAGAATTTGTTTTCTTGTAGTGGATCAGCATTCTGTACTTATAATTTTCATGACCTGAAGCTATTAAAAATATCAGAATTATATTTTGTGTGTTCATTAATCAAGACTTAGTAGAAAAAACATGCGAAGTTTCGGACAATTGAATATCCGAATTACGAGATGACATCTCAATTAGTTCCAAAACAATAATAATTGTTAAAACCTTCAATAACATATAAATAAAAAATGAATTCTTAATCGGTTAGAACTATAAGCCGTGCTAGGTACAGCTAGTATATATGTACTATATGTATGTAAAGAACGTGAAAAATATCCTACAATAAACAACATTTTCGCGAGGAGAACACCGTCCACCCCAACTCAACGGCAACACTACCTCAATCTCCCCTTGTTTATTGCCATTTGCAAGTTGCAATGGTTTATATATTCAGCTCATCCTAGCTAACCCACTATATTTTTCTTGTCCACCCTCCATTTATTGCTGTATCCTTGCAAAGCTAGCAAGCGAACAACTGCACATGGGGGCTCCCGGCTATCAAGCTTCAATCCGTTGGACGTGCGAGATATGTCTCTAGACGACAAAGCATGCTGAATTATTGTTCACGTCGCAACCAAACGGAGTCTCTGAATCTTAATTTAATTGAAAAATAATCTCGTCAGCTAGCTTCATGTTAACTCATTTCTGTGAACTGTGCGAAACACGGCCATAGACATGTATGTCTCAAGGCACAGTCAATTAGAGCATCATTCAAATGTGCATCTGCCGTCTATTTAGGCTTGAAATTAACGGGACGTAGACGTTTCATGTATTAAGAGGGACAGACCGATTGAATTTCCACCAAGGAAATTTCTTTCTTTCAAGAATTGCTCCAAGGAAACATATATCGAACATGCATGCTTAATTACAAGCATTCAGCCGAATTTTTTTCTTTTGCTGTTTCGCTTGCACATTCAGCCCAAAGATTGTACGATCAAGGAAGGGAATTAACTTTTACATTCCATTTTCGTTTCATTCGGTGGTCACTAATTAACATATGAGATGGCCAGAAGGGAGAGAGAGTCAAAGAGAGCGCGAGTGAACGAAGCTTCAAAAAAGGGAAGCTGTATATAGCAAGCACGGCGCGCGCGCCGCGCCGCGCCGCCGGCCGGATCGAGCTCGTGCTTGCATGGGAGGGGGAGCATACATGGCCGTCGACCCGTCGTCGTCGATCGCCGGCTTAGCTCGCCTCTCAACCCAAACCTTTCTCCTTCTCTCTCTGTGTTTGATTATCCATCTCTACCACGATCATCCTACGTACATGAGACGCGAGTACGTAGGCACATATACATGTGACCTCTACGCCACCTGCACCGGCTGCACGTCGAGGCTACGGCGCGGCGAGTGGTGCTGCTCCTCGGGGATGCTCTCGAGCGCCGGGCGCCACGCCGCCGATGTCGCCATGGCGCGGCGTATCTCCATCCTCTTGATCTCCGCGATGATCTGCGCGGCGGTCTTCCGGCCACCGCCGGCGCCGACTGTGAGCGACAGCAGCCGCGCCGCCTCCTCCTTGGTCAGCACCACCTTCACCCGCACCACGCCCTTCCTGTGCCCACCCTGAGCCGCTCTTCTCGGGCTTACCTTGGGCTTATTGCTCCCGATCGCCGCCTCTACACCTCCTCCTACCGCCGGCGCCGCCGCTGTGGCTGAAGCTGCTTCCGTCGGCGGCGGCGATGACGGTTTGCTGCTACCGATCTTGTTGCCCTTGTTAGGCTTCATCATCTTCTTCTTCATCTTGTGGAGGGCCTTGACGAGGAGCTTGAGGGAGTAGAGCCTCTGCTTGGGATTCATGGCGGCCGGGAGGGTCGTCCTGCCTTGGACCAAGCACGGCAGCATGTTGCCCATTTGGCTCTCTTCCTTTTGCACTGCCCGGCCTGTGCAGCTGTGCTTAGCTTGCTCTCTTGTTAGCTAGCTAAGTTGTGATCTGATCAAGGTTTGGGTATGGGTGAGCTAGAGGAGAACAAAGGGAGGGGGAGGGGGAGCTGAATGCTGGGTGATGCCACTGCTCGTGCTGGACTGCTGACAACCATGGTGTTTATATAAAGCCACAGGGAACAGAGCTATTAATTTAACTGATCAAGGCTTAGAAATTATAATATAATACGTGAGGAGTAGGTTGCACTGCCCAATGGAGTGTTACATTATTATTGCTGGAGTTTAAGGTCAAAACGGGCTTTGACAGTTAGCACTTGTCCACGGCAAACATCCAAACAAAAGTAGCTAGTAGTAACGCTCCTACTTACTACACAGTGAAAATAGATTATTCACAGGGTGAACAAGTCGGCAAATTATTATGTTTTGCAGCTCAACTTTCAGTTAACATCTTTGGGAAATTGGGACTCCATCAAAAGTGGGTTCGAGGTTGTTTCTGAGCACTAGCACACGTACACGCATGGATCATGGATGACTACAAATTCCTACGGGAAAGAGGGAGAGAAAGGTGCATCATGAGCGGCAAAAGGCAGCGGACGCATTTGTTTAGGCATGGCTGAAGATAGTTTTTGCAGTACTTGGAGTAGGCCATCCATTGCACGGTTCAATTGGGATTAGGACTCGCTAATCGCAGAACAAGTTGATCACAACTGCTCTGCTCAGCCCGCTAGGCTCCATGTGTGTGCATACAACAGTAGGTTGGCTAGTTGCAATTGCTAATCTGCCTAACCCAGTGACTCTCCCCTACTGTGTTTTGCAATTCGCGTGCATCATTAGTACGGTAAATCACCGGCCACTTAAAATTTACCGAACTGGATGTAACATTTCAGGCTCCGAGCGTAACATCAAGGCAATATACATCGATTTATTGCGAGAAATCTCTGCACCGTTCAGAGACCAGAGAGCAAGAACACAGAGCTCAAACAGAGACCTATAGTTGATGGTTCAGAGTTTGCAGCTCAGCACAAGTACAGAAGCAACTTAAAGCTGTACTATTCAGAAATGATGAGATATTAGTGTCCGCTTGTGAAAGAAATGGTGATGCTAAATTACTGCCCACCACAGCGTTCTATTGTGCTAGATGAATAACACGTTGTAATTTTGTCAGATTTATGCATGTTAAAGCACCTGTCCAGAAAGCTTGCAACGAGGATTTCTAGCAGCAGATGGTTCTAGGTTTTATGAGGGAACTGCATTTGCCAACAAGAACCAGGTCTAAATACAAGGTGCAAAAGGATCATGAGGAATTGGAAGCTTTGTTTAAGCTTTATGCCACTAACCCAACCAGATGTCAGTATTCCGAATTGAATCTAAATGTACACATGTGAGCAAGAGGTTCATTTCCGTGGGCTATCATCAGATAGCTGCCAGCCACCTCCTATATCATGCAAGCTTATGCTAATCAATCACTGAAATCTACGGATAATCCAATTTGAGCATCAATTTCAGACAATCTAACATAAAGACTGACTATCCCAAATGCAAAAAGGATATCATGAGACTTAACATCCTTGACCAAAAAATACTAACTTAAATGAGAAAAATGAACAAGCACAGGAGATGCACATTTACTGTTCAAATGATATCTTGATCTAATACACCTAGCAAGACTGTAGATAACCAGCATCTGAAGGGTGAAGTTCAGAAATGCCAGTATTAGTGAAGTGTTGACATCCCTTGTCAGGGGACAAGAACAGAATTAGAGATATTTGCAATACTTCGGTAGTTCAGCTACAGTTTCAGAAACCTCTACAAGTTGAGTATCATCAAATCATTCATGATTCTGTAGCTCAGTCTATTGAAAACAGTAGAGCAGCTCATGAAATCAAGCAAGCTAGCAAAGCAAAGTGAAGTATGTACAGCAAGCAAATTCTTGGCTTTATAGTCATAGACATAGTACTATGTTTTGTTAAAACAAGCCGCTACTTCTCAATGAAGTATAGAATATTACCGACATGACTCAATGGTTCGATATAAACAACACGAAGTCTGCTTCTTTTGGGCGTTCTCTACTTCTGAACTCTAAACAATTTTTGTAATCTTAACAGATGCCTAACCAACTATAGTATAACTGTATCCCCTCTCATGACTTATCCCTGACAGAACTAATATCATAGCAAATAAGCCATTAACACATTAAACAACAGAGCAGGAACCCAGCACCAGAAACGAACCAGGCACCTGAATCAGTAAATCTGCTGTGTGATCCTGATAGACACTATCTGCCCGTTCCCGGTCGTGTCTCGCATCGCCTGGAACCTTGACACCAACCCTGCCATCCACGCAATGCCATGAATATCAGGTTCAACTAGGCTTGAGACAGAATGAAATGCTTGATTCAGTTCACGCGCATACCCTGGTTGGAGTTGGACTGGAGGTTGGAATTGAGGGCAACAGCGTATGGGCGGCAATGTGCCTTGGGCTGTGGGTCGTCGCATCTCCTGACCCAAGACTTCGACCTGAGAACATCTGCACCGGAAGAAGACACCATCCATGTCAGTTGCATTGTGAGAGTGTGCCATCCTTATACCAAACATGTAAATGAACTAAGAACTGGAATTGACAAATGCCAAATGGTCCAGGGACGAACATGAAATGGACTCATGAGCGCGGGTGCTGGCGTTGAAGATGGCGCAGGCTGCGGTGGGGGTCTCCTCGTCGTTGTAGTGGTCGCCCAGGTCCTCGTACTCCCAGGTGCCATTCCAGAATCCCTGCTCCAGGAACAGCTCGCAGTGTCGTGCGTCCAGAACCTGCAGGACCCCTGAACCACCCATTGCATCCAACCAAATTCAGTGAGCAATCAAACTCCACGACGGCCGGATCAAAAACACCAGCGTCTCTCGACTCACCTGCGCACTTGTTGAGGGTGCAATTGGGGCACCTCACAAGATGGAAGTCTGCAAGATTTCAACAAGGCCAAAAGCAATGCGAGTGAGATCATCATCGAAACAGTTTAACCAGAACTGCAAGCTTGCGAGGAAATGGGTGACGATGATGAGATGGGCGCGTACCGGTGATCCAGATGCCAGGGCGCGCATTGGGGAGCACGCACGCGCCGGTCATCTCGATGGAGATCTGCGGGCCGTCCTCCTGCGGCGGCAACCACTGCGGCACCGCCAGCTTCGCCGTCAGGAGCATGTGCGGCGAATCGAGCAGGAACCCACCAATCCGGTACGCCCCTGCGTCACGTATATCACACAAATCAATCAGAAGAAGCGGAGAGAGATCAAACGATTTCGACGACGTCGTTGCGCTGCGCTTACCAATGTGCCTGCTGCTCCGGCGGAACCAGTACGAGTGGGCGCCGTCTGGAGGAAAAAGAGAGGGGACACGTGTCATATCAGCAAGTGGGACCGGGCTGTCAGTGGAGGAAGGGAGGGGAGGAGAGCTTACTGAAGGCGGCGGTGTAGAGGAGGCGCCAGGAGCGGTGGAGCGGGCGGGGAGGGTAGCGGTCGGTGGCGGCGGGGAGGAGGGAGAGGTCGCGGAGGAAGGAGTGGCGCCAGATGAACTCGTCGGCGAGGAGGCGGCGGAACCAGCGGCAGGTGGAGGAGAGGCGCACCAGCTCCGCGCCGAACAGGTACTTGGCCACCTCCCTCCACATGTCCGCCTCGTACCTGCAACAACAGAGGAAGAAACTCCTGAATTCAAATTCGAAGTAGGATTTGACCGGAAAATTGGAGCCCCTGGTGTGTCCCTGTCGCCTTTCAATGTTGGAAAATCAAATTAAACTTAACAGGAGGAGCATGTTCAAAACTGCAGGTGGCGGATTCAAAAATACTGCAGTGCAACTGGGCAAGTCCCAGAAAATGTAAACAACGAATTCACAAATTGGAAAGCATAGAAGCAACCATCATTCGAGCACGCAGAAGTTTCTGTTCGCATTAACTAGCACTCTGCTCCTACGAATTTGAATCCAGAAGAATAACGAATGCTACAGAATTTCATCCAATCAAGTACCAAAACACTCGAACGTGCATAGCAGTTCTAAATTTCTAACCAAAAGCGCTGAACAGAGGATTTCCAATGCACTTCGCACCGGTTGTTCAAAAGTCAAATGCAGCATTTCAACGCAACAAAATTCAAATAATCTCGAAGCTTCAAGCCACCCACGTCCAGCGGCAGGTAGTTGATTAGGAGCAGGACGCAAATGGAAGCGTTAAGCCACAACCTAGAGCTAGAAGATTCAAACAGCAACAGGTGGATTAAGTTGTGACTACGATCGATCGCTTCAAAACCAAGTTGAGTTCACAGCAACGAGATTCACATACTGCAATGCACAAATGCAAACAGAACAGGCAATTCAGATGGCCAAATGCAACAGAATGGAAGAGTTAACCCACAATCCAGAGCTAGAGGATTCAAACAGCAGCATCAGAACTGCTTCACTGGGTTATGTTGCGATCGCCTAATAACCAAACTGAAATCACAGCAGCGAGGTTCAAATCACCGCAATGCAAACACAGACAAGCAATTCATAAGGCGATTCTCCACTGGTTCATCACAGATGCTCAAATCCAACCCAAGGAACTCCAAGTTAGTTCAAACCAATTCCCTTCCTCCAATCCACAAAACTTTCAGAAACACGCGCACACATCGAAACCACACTCGATTAAGAACAATGCACGCAGAATCGGAACCAATTCAAAAGTTCAAGAGCTCCGGAGTAAACTCAAATTCGCCACCTCGAACTCGAAGCCACGCACGCACAGGGAGCTGCGAATCACTTACCAGTCGAAGGGAGGGCGACGGCGAGAGAGGAAGGAGGCGCGCGGTATCCTGCACGCCCGGAGCGGCGCCTCGCACGGGCCGCACACGGATGGCTGAAGCCCAGCGACGGGGCTCTGGATGATCACCCGCGCGCACTTCGGCCGCCTCCTCGCCGCTGGTGGTGGGCGCGCAGGAGCAGGAGCTGGAGCCGGTGCCGGAGCCGCCGCCGCCGCCGGCGCGGCCTGCCTCCTCGTCCGCTTCCTCGGCGGTGGCAGCAGCAGCGAAGCCGGCGGTGACGAGACGAAGTCGGGGTCGACGCGCCGAGGCCTCGGGCGCTTCCTCAGCTCCATCATCCTCCTCTCGCTCTCGCCCTCGCTCTCTCGTGGCTCTCGCGGTGGCCGGAGAAGGGAGATCGCTTTGCCCATGCAGCGATGGGGGCGACGTGTGTGTGCTGCGCGTGGGCGAGGAATGGTTGGCATATATAGTCGCCAGGGAGCGACGAGGTGTTCAGAAATTTGAATTGGCTGGGAGATTTGAACCGGAGCAGAGCTGGGCAGGGGTGTTAATGTAATTTTGAGGGTGATGGGAGGGTAGTTTTGGTATTTTTTTGCTGAGAACACAGGTTGCTCCTCACTGACAAATGGGCCTAAAGAGACACCAAGGCTGGCCGGACCCGACTAGCCCAGTTGTTGTAATACGAAGAATTCAACGGTAGTCACATATTTGGGTGATCTGTGTTCTGGCAGCTTGACGCCCGAACAGCAAATACTCTATTTTCTGCAAAAGAGAAAAAATGGAACATCACTATTCCTACCTGTTAAAAATTCAGAAGTTTTCAACTCAAAAAAGAAATTCAAAAGTTCTATAATTTACAGAAACAGTCTCTGCAGTGAAGAAAATGTCACTTAGATGTCAGATGGATGTCATTTAGCAATACACGCGGAGTTATGCAGCCAAGAAATTTGTATACATTAATGCCTCAGTGTTTTGGCCAATTTCAGATAGATATGAACTTACAGCGTTACGCCCCCCAAAAAAAGATTTGCATGATGTAATACATTTATACAAAACAAGCTTGATCTGTTTATCAACAAAATCAGGACTAGGATGGAGGAGACGCAGTATTGCAGTAACATGGGGCAAGCACCTTAAGGCATCCTGATGCTGCCCATGAACTTCACCATCAGGTCAAAGTTCAGTGTCACAGAGCTTCACCATCAGGTCAGACACCATTCGCCGAGCGAAAGGGATGTAGCTCAAGCTATACCTGAGATGCAAGAGAGGAGAATATGGAGCCATTATCAGTTAATTTCTCACAGGAGTTTAGCAAGGACAGGTAGGAAATAAAGATACAAGCAGCACTGATACCATTCATAAAATAAAAATAGAAGGGGTGGGACAGTAAATTGTTTCATGGCATGGGGATTCCTGGTGTCAAAACACCTGGATCTGGCTTCATGACACGCCATATACACTGCGTTATTTTTTGACCTCCCAAGAAAATTTATGTACCTAACTTTGCATTTTCTCGTGAAGTCTAAGTGAGGTACCAGATACATGTGATCCTAACTTGTGCTGCCACTGCACCTCTACTGCAAACAGCATAACAGTTCCTAAAGGCTACAGCCTTCCTGTTTACGACAGAAATTGTGGATTCATGGTATGAAAAGAGAATTGTACGCTATTCAGCCTTCATGAGTTTCATGTGTTTCTGTATAGTCCACATTGTACATCAAGTAACCAAGAGTGCTAAGCATACATAGATTCATATAATTTTGCAACATCATACAAACACTTAATATGAACACCTGAAGTCGATTCATGTAAACACTTGATATGCATACACATTTCAAGAATCATGATACTGGTAAGACCAATTCACTAATGTTTACTAAACAAGCATTCGGTACATGAGAACACTCAAGGATCAAAACCAGTGTCCAGTGCAGATAATTAACCACAAACATCTTGCGATTTCCTTAGGCTCCCAGCACATGCAGCAGTAAGCCTATTAACATTCTAGATGTTGCATCAGTTAGCATAGTACTAATTAAAGGCAAATTTTGTTCTATGCAAAAGAACAGAAAAATTATCTAATCTTCAATGTTTTCATAGATCTCATATCAATATAATTAAGGCATACTTGAAAGTGGCATCATTGCTAAAACAATATTTAAGAAAAGGAGGCTTACCAGAACAGGGCACAGATCTCGCATATGATTGCAATCAACGTTAGAACCTTGGAATGAATCTGCAGAGTTAAAGCAGATGACAACCAATCAACCATGAGATTATAAGTGGTTTAATTACAAGACTCTAAGTCAATAAAGAAAAGGATGATGGATCAAACAATACTAACCCAAAGAGCAAAAATTAGAGCCAAAACAACAAATCCACCGTAAATAGCTGTTGCATACACACGAACTGGGTCAAGCATCATCCTCAATTGTTGACTTGGCCCCATTAGGAAGGCTGTGCTGCCAAATAAATGTTCATGTCAACATATGGCAAACGTTCAAAAACAAAACTGGTAGTACAAATGCAATGACTAAACGTATGTTTAAGTCTGATATAGAGGATATCACTAAACCAATCTGAAAATTCATTAGATATGAGTGAAAATCCATGTAATCACCTCCCAACTGCCAGTATATTTCCAAATGTAAACATGACTGCAAATTTGATGGGCTTGATGAAGACTAAAAGTGACTGCACAAGAAAAATGAGAGTGAGCAGTGTATTACTTGTCAGGGATGAAATTTCAAATTCATCACAGAAAAAATAACAGTTCATAGTGCGGTCATATTTGCTACAACTAAATGCTCTTACAGTTTACAAGTAGTAAGCTTCAGTTATAGCAGTAAAGCATCTGGTTCTAAGTTCCTTTCGGCACAAATTTCTGGCTCTTATTGCCCTTACGGAATTCAGTAAATTAACAATCACCTTATTTATCCAAAATCAAACCAAAAAATTTTTTCATGAGCATAGCAATGAAGATCTACCGTGCAACTAAGACAAAAACAATAGCACTAGTTCTCTAGGACAGGCAGAACAAAACTTGTGCTCCTGGGACAGGTAACTCTAATAATTTAAGTTAAAACCACCCAAACTTCTTACAGATTAAACAGTGCAGGGACCATATGACAGAACACTTCTGTTTTCCCCCTTTTGGGGGCGACTGGAAACATGTTTTGGTACTTTGGTTAGCCGTAAGCCTAAATGTCAAACCACACATTTCTGTATAACCACCCAAGAAGCATAGCGGACATTACTGGTTTTCATAAACGCATTGTGCACAGGATCCTGTTCGTGGAATTAGCATCATCTACAAGACTAATTCGTCATCCACATGAGAAACCAACAGCCGGAACAAGAACCGTACGGACAACGAGCTGCAGGGGCAGAATTGCAGCGGCGTGCGTACCAGGATCATCAGCGCCAGTCCAGCAACCAAGCACGCGGCGAAGCCGTAGACCCGCTGGAGCAGCCAAGGCAAGAGCAACAAAAATCAGATCGACGCAAACCAAGACATTTGATCCTGCACTCGAGGCGATTGTCCGCTTCCTGGGTTTACCTGGACAGGGGAGAGGGAGCATATGCCCTCGGTGTCGCCAAGGATGGAATCCTCCGGCTGCTCCTCGTCGTCGCCGCCGGCGAGGGAGCGGTGGAGGCGGGTCAGGGCGTCCATCGTCGCCTCGTTGGCTTGGGTCGAATCGGGGAGGCGAAGGGCGAGGTTGAGGGAGAAGACGACCTCGATGGTGTGTGATAAAGAACCCAAATTACTTTGGCCCATTAGGAATTCGGCCCATTACGCCTCGTTTAGCTTGGGCTTTCCGCGGCCAATCTCTGGGCTGAACTGTAGGTGGAAATACATTGGAATAAGTCCACTTGCTGTCCCTCATCTTTTCATTGAGTTTAAATCATATCCCTAAACCACAATACCGAAAATCTTAAACCTTCAACTTGCAAAACCGGATTAAAATAGGTCTCATGGTAGTATGCATGAACGGTTTTACTAACGTGGCATCCTAGTCAGCAAGAAAAAATTACAAAAACTTGTGGGGTCCACATGTAAGTGTCCACCTCAACTTCTCCTCTCCTCTATTCTCTCCCCTTCGTCTCATCCATGCGGACCATGCCAACGAGATCCTCCTGCCGCTGGTGAGTTTCGAGCCTCGGGAGGAAGAGGAGGCGATCGAGGATGTTGAGGATGCAGGCGCTGGGCTGGTGGATGATCATGATGATGACACTGCCGCTCTGCACAATGCGGCGGAGCACCTGCACCACCATGAATGCGCTCCACGAGTCCAGCCTAGAGGTGGGGTCATCGAGGAAAAAACAGGATCGGGTCGTGGTTGATGTTCGTGCCGATGGAGACGTGTCAGTGCTCGCCGCCGGACACGCCGCGGTGGCCCTCGTCGCCAATGATGGTATCCGTAGTGCGTGCGAGGCCGAGCTGGTCAATGAGCGCGTTGACGCGGGCACAATTATTGTCCTTCGCCGCCGCGAGCTGCGCGACAACCGGGCTCAGGGTCCTCGCCAAGGACCCCGAAGATGTGGCGCGCGCTCTGGCTGTCGCGATGGCCAACGCTGGCGGCGGCGACGCGTCCTCTCCGGCGTTGTCTCTCCGTGGCGCCTCTTCGCCGACGCCTTCCCTTTCTCGTGCGTGGATGCCGCCGTTCCACTCGACGGAGACGAGACGAAGGGAAGAGAGGAGGGGAGAGGTTGAGAAAGAAGGCGAGGTGGACACTTGTATATGGGCCCCACAAGTTTTTTTTTTTTTTGCTGATTAGGATGCCACGTCAACGCCGGTTTTACAAGTTGGAGGGTTAAGATTTCTGGTATTGTGGTTTAGGGATTAAATTTAAACTCGACGAAAAGATGAGGAACGTCAAGTGGACTTAAGTTAAGGAACTCAATTTATTCAAGTGTTCTAAGCTAAAGAACTTAAGTTGAGCAAATAGATAAGAGCATCTGCAATATAGAAATTAGGAGGGGTACTAAGAGAATCTTTTCACTGTAGTAAAGGCTCTACAGATTGCAAATACAGGTCTCAAGCACCAGCATAGGAAAGGGGTTCTTCCCTTGAGACCAAGCACCTTAAATAAAAAAATTAGTTCTTTTTTTACAAGTATGGCAGAAATACACAATACACCTTGATACTCATAGGTATGGGTCTCATAGAGTTACATATGTCCTATACATGATAGAGATCTTTCTATTTTCTTGTATATTGCAGGTGAACCCTATCTTAATATTCATAGAGTATTATACATTGTGAATGATCTAACAATGCTACAAAAGACCACGTGGGTCGGTTGTCATGTAATTTGATGTGTCACTAATATGTGTGATCTATGATCCCACTTGGCATCCTCTCGACGGATTTTATTTTTCAAGTTATTTAAATTTTTCGAACTTAAATTATGTGAACATATTCAACATCACTAGGGCCTATTTGGGAGTTTCTATCCAGTTTTTCATGTGTAGATTGTAAGAAACTACGTTATAGTTGTAGAATGCAGAAAATCAACTATAAACTAGAAGATGATTTCACCGGTTTATCCAGGTTCTCACCCGCTGAATTTCCACCGTCTATTTTTCTTAGAATTTAAAGCTCCACCAAATATCACCAGCTGAATTTTCACCTGCTATTTCTTAGAAATCTAAAATTCCGCCATATACGCACTCCTCCAATCAGTTGCTTCTCCATGAGAGCGTTGTGAGGGAAGCGTCCCTTACAATTTTTTAGGAACAGGGAAGCGTCCCTTACAATTTTAAGAACAGCAATTTTGAGAGATCTTTGCCGAAATTGAACTAATTTCCTCTCCTTTGAAGAGGGCAATTTTGGAATATATTTGAGGGAATTGAATATTCTTGCGAAATACTGTAAAACTCCAGGATTTAAAGGGGCGTTTTATCTCGTTGCTTTTGTTCTCACGTTTTTATTTTGTACAACAATAGAAAGCAGTACAAAATGTAGTGATGACAATTGACACACAACAAAAACCGGAAAATTGTTTTGCATATCAAGAATTCATGTGGCAGATCATCTCAAAACACAAAGAAATCATCTCCTGTGACATATAATCCCAGTTGTTTTCTCCATTACTACAAACTCATGATACCACTCAGCAACTGTGCAACACAATCACAGCGAAAGGGAGCGAACTAACTCAAGTGTACAGCGCGTCCAGCTCGGCCCGGCCGGCGACCCTCCCCGCCGCCGCCTTGGCCGGGTCGACGCCGAGCTCCGCCGCCACGCGCGTCATGACGCCGAACTCCGCCGGCCTCGCGCCCTCCGGCCACGTCACCACCATGCTCGCCGCCTTCCCGCGCATCTCGCACTCTGCCATCACCGCGGCGCCGAGCCCGTCCACCACGCTCCCAGGCGGGGCCAGCACCGCCACGCCCCTGGCCGCGCCGACCCCTCCCTGCCTCCGCGCCGCCCTGGTCTCCAGCTTCCCCTCCACGGGCTCGTCCGCGGCGAGCCTGCCCCTGTAGGCCCCGCTCCGGACCGCGTCGAGCACCATCACCTCCTCGGGCCGGAGGGCGGCGACGAGGCTCCTGGCGACGGCGCGCGCGCGGTGGGCGGGGACGGGGCCGTGTGCGGCGGCGAGCAGGGCGCCCGAGGGGGCATGGAAATACACGCGGATGGGTGGCTGGGAGCGCTCCAGAGGGAGCTCGGGGAGGAGGAGGGATGCGTGCAGCGGAGGCGGCGAGGGGAGGTGTGGGAGGAGCGCGAGCGAGGTGGGGGAGAGGAGGAGGATGAGGAGGCGCGGGGCGGGGCTAGGGTTGACGGGGGAGACGACGAGGATAGGGGTGGGCTGCGGCGGTGGGGCGGCGAAGTTGTCGAGGTCGTCCGGGGAGAAGCGGGACGGCGGCGGCGCGTCGGTGACGACGTCCTCCATGGCGGTCCGATGCGATCGGCGGCGGCGGCGGCGGCGGCGGCGCTGGGGTTCGGGAGAGACCAGAGGGAGATCTGCTGCTGCTTGGTGTTGGACTCCTGGTGGCGTTAAGGGGCCTACGGTGTTTAGGCCTTTTTCTTTCTTGGGCTTTAGGCCGAGATTGATAATGACAGCCGTGGCAACTGGCAAGGATCGGTAGGAATGACCAGTTCGCGAACGTCCATCTCACGAATGGTCTCCCGATCACATAGCGACACACGCCGGGGTAAGATTAGGGTTTTGAGGGTGGGGAAAGGGTAGGAAGGGAAAAGTGATGGATCGGGGCTTAGAAGGATGGTCTAAGAGGCGGCGGACTAGCGGTGGGCGGCGGACAAGGGCAGGCGGCGAGGCGGCGGTGGCGCCGCAGAAGCCGCGGGGTCGGCAGCTGGCGATGGGCCGATGTTGGTGGCGGGGGCAAAGCGAGGCGAAGGGGAGGGGAAGGAGGCCGGCCGGGCAGGGCCGTGTTGGCACGTTGACGCCTTTCGACGCCGGCGAGGCCGGGCAGCGACACGGCGAGGGGCGGTGGTGGAGAAAAGATGAGTTTGTGGTGAAGCTCGTCGGAGGAAGAAGTAAGGGGCTCATCGGAGGAAGGAGAAGGGGCTCGCGCGGAGTAGGATGTCGTCGTTGCCAGAGGGAAGTCGCTCGTCTGCGTCTCGTCTTCTCCGTCGAAGAAAGCTCACCGGAGGAAGAATGAGGAGGCTCGCTGGAGAAGGTGAAGGGAGGCCGTCCAGCTGCTGCCGTCATCTCGCCGACCGGTTGTCGCCGTCATCTCGCCTCGCCAAAGGGAGGCCGTCGGAGTAGTCGTCCCTCACTCACGTCAATTGCGTGAATGGATGCAGAGAAAGAACGAAGAAATAAGGTGGAAAGAGGTAATGAAAAGATATATGGGCTTGGCTGGAGCATTCATGGCTGGGCTGTCTGAGCGTTCATGAGCCGCGAACGCTCGTGCAGTAGACCCACCCATAATCGGTGGTCTTCTCATACTTGTTCTCAAAGTAACCTCTTCAAAGCTGAGAAAACATTTTTTTCAAAAAAATATTAACGATTTTTTAAAGAAAATATTGCTGGTGTTAGCAATATTTAAAGTGCAAGCAACGCTTTTAGATAGTGAGTTATGGGAGATGGGATTAAAAACTGAAAATGAGTGGATGGTTAGGATTAAATGAGGTGAAATGAATGAATGATTAGGATTGAATCTTACCCTTTGGTGGTTGGGATATCTTTTTCTAAACCCATTTGCCAAACAAACCCTTAAGAAAAAAATAAGGTTGTGGAGCCTTCATGGGCTGCGCTATGCATAGCGCCAGTTTATATCGATTAGGTTGATATTCTCGCTAAGTTTTTTGATCCACGCATATGACCCAAGTGTTAATTTTCTCCCTTACTCTTTCAACAATTTGGGACACCTCCATTTTTTTCTTGTTGAAGACTCTCCTATTGTGTTCACTCTAGATATTTCAAGCTACCAAGATCATTGCGGTCCTGATGACCTTTGATTTTTCTTTGTTGTTATGCGCGTACATTTTTGCCACCACTCAAGAAGGTCAATCGTGTAACTAATTTTAATATACTAGTTAAACAACTACTTAATTTAGTCAAATCTGGATAGTTAAATGGAAAATTTTGGATGAACATTTGTATTACGCTGATATTTATGCTCCCTTTTCTCTAATTTAATTATTGGTTGATGGCGCTATTTGATACTAGCTTTAAATTTTGGTTAACTTTTAAGAGTCATGTGTTGGCTCTAATGATTGGTTTAATACCATAGTACATTAATCCAGTTACTATTGATGCTTCCAATCCATACAAACTATTTTGTGCCAACCATTCATGGCCGAAAAGGCAAAAGAGAAGAAGAAAAACAAAATGGGAAGTTTAGCCACATGACTCATTGGTTATGTTGTTTTCTTTCTTGCTTTCTTTCAAATACAATACTTTTTTTAGAACTTTCAAATACAATACTCGAACACTTAACACACATATCAAATGCACATTCTCAACACAAGTTAAAATTGGTTCGGTTGGACATGTATTTTGTTTTCCCACTAAAGACGCAAACGTGTGTGCGATGCTTTTATGAAACCATCAAATAGCACATGCTAAGTTCAGGTTTGGGATGCTCACCAAATAATGATCCGAGGACTCTTTCTTTCATGCATTTTATTTGTAGTATCGTTTGTATTAAAGATTTAGGGTATCCTCAAAGTAAATATAATATAATATAGGTGCAGAGTATTTATCGTCATCAATACCTTATCATTTCTTAAAATGAAAAGTCCAATTTACCCCTCAAACATCTATAGTATTATGATTTGCGTCCTAAACATATTACGCTTACCGAGTCTTCAAACTAGATGAATTATGCCTTGGACGGATAGACATAGCACATGGTGATTTTGAACCTACATGGCAATAATTGATTGTAACGCCCGTTTTGTCGTGGCGTTAGCGGGAAAACTAATCTGCTAAAAACCCTAATTGCGAAAGTCTGCTCTTCAGTTGAGTCTTGTTGTGTGCCAAGGTCTCGTGTCTCCCCTCTCAGTTCAATCCCGGAGAAAACCGCGAAATCGGATTTCAAATCCGAGCCCTAATCCTCCCAAATTCAAACCCTCAGAAAAAGTCCTTTTTTCCTCCCTTGACCCGGGCCTACTTCCCTCTTCCTCGGGCCGCCCTCGGCCCATTCTCCCCTGGGCCCTTTCCCCCCCTCGGCCTGCCTCCACCCGCGCCCCTTCCTCCTCCCTGGGCCGCGCTATCCCGGCCCGGTCCGCGCCTGCCCGGTCGCCTTCTTCCCCCGCTGGGCCGCGCCAGGCCGCTCGGCCCGCACGCGCCCGAGCCGGTCCGCCAGCTCCCTCTCTCTTCCTCTCTCTCCCGTTCCCCGTTTCTTCTCTCTCCCGAAGCTCTCTCCCACCGGCGCCGTTCCGTCCCGCCGCTGGCCCCCCCCTCGGCCCCGCCGCTGCGCTGCGCGCGCGTGCCGCCAAGGCGCCGAGCGCGCGCCTCCCTCTCTCTTCCCCCCCGCGCGGCGCGCCCTTACCCGAATCGGCTAGGAGGCGAGCCCCCTTTTCCCCTCTCCCCTTTTTCTTTTTCCCCGGCGACCGACCGCCGCCGACGTCACCCGGTCGACCGCCGTTTGCGCCGGTCCCCGCTCCGCTTTGCCGACCGCCTCTCCCCGGCCCAAAACCGACATTCCCCCCCCAAAACCGACCTAGCGCCCTACAAATTCCCCCCCCCTCGCACCCGGCCGCCATTGCCGCCTCCCGGAGCTCGCCCCCCCTCCAACCCGTCGCGCCGCCGATCTTGCCGTCCGCCGCCGCGAGAAGAGGAGCCCGGCGCCCTCATCCTCTTCCCCGGCCCGGGATCGTGCCGCCTCGCCACGCCCGCGCCGCGCCCGCGCCGTCGGCCTCCGGCTTGCCGCCCCGCCGCGGTAAATCCCCTCTCCTCTCCCCTCCCCTTCCCCCTCGTGTTTTAGGCCGCTAGGTAAGCCGTAGAGCCCTCTCCCGGGCGCCGCCGAGGCCGTCGCCCTCTTCTCCGTTCCATCCCCGCGCCGCTGCTACCGCCGTCGCACCGCGCCGTCGCCAGCCGCCGTCGCTTCCCCGCGGCCCGATCCGAGCCGACGGCTCGAATCCCCTCGCTCCCCTCTTGCTCCGGCGCCACTCCCCGTCGCCGGCCTCGCATCGCGCCGCACGAGACCCCCTCCGCCGTCGCCGCCGTCGCCCGGCGCCTACTCCCCTTCTTTTGCCCGGCCGGCCTACGTGGCCGCCACGTAGGCGCCACGCAAGCGCCAGCCGGCGCGCTCCGTCTTATCCCCTCCGTGCGCTCGGTCTGCGTAGACCGCGCCGCTGCCAGGCGGGCCCCGCCCTAGCACCCGCGTGGTGGTCGCGGTCCACCGGATCGGCCGACCGCGTAGGCCGCGGCCTGCACTGGCCCATCGGCCTCCTCCTCTCACTCGGCCCGAGTCCCTCGGTCCGCCCATCGGCCCCGTTGACCGGACCAGGCCGCGCCACCAGGCCCGCCACCAGGCCGCGCGCCGCTCGGACCAGGCCGTGTCACTCGGCTTGGGCCGCCCCTTGAGCGCCGGCCCGCTCGCGCCATCGGCCGATTAGGCCCATCGGCCTATTTCTCTCCCGCGCCGATTGGCCTAGGGCCGATCCCTTCGGGCCGCCGGCCCAATTAATTCGGCCGCGCCCATTCAAATCCTTTGGGCTGCCCTTAGCCGCCCAAAATAAAGTCCAATTTCAGTCCCTCCTTCTTTTCTTTTTCCAGGGAATTATTAATTAATTATTAATTCCTTTTCTTTATTCCAGAAAATCCTTTAATCTTCGGAAATTCATATCTTTTCAACCGTTCGTCCGATTAACTCCGTTCCACTTCCAAAATTTCTCAAAAATCGAGATCTATCTAGTGGCACGATTAGTGGTCTTTAATAGGGCTTCTTTTATCGTTTTGTTGAGTCGTCTCGTTTCGCGTGTAGTCTCGGAGCCCGAAGACCCGCAGTGCGCGGATTTCGAGGAAGAAGCTCAAGATCTCGAGCAAGGCAAGTCACCTTTGATCAATTGAACCTATAATTTAAATTAAGTATTTTAATTTCGCAAACTATGCATTACTTAGGTTACACTTGGCACTTGGCCTCGGTTTGCAATACAACCGGCAGGCCCTACCCATTTGCTGCATTCACCTTCCTTGATATTTGAATACCCTAACACCCTTGTCACCCCTCAGGTGATGCCTCGGTATCCGTACCTCGCGTACGAATATCGAGACTCCCCTCAAACTTTAAAATTGATCACCTGGGTAAAACTTGAGTTTACAAAATGCTTGGAAAACCCGACACTTGGGTCGGTG
>BDMV01000001.1:9964241-10160921 GCA_008326285.1 Oryza officinalis | reverse complement strand
TCACTGCTCCGGCCGGATGAGACGCACTTTCTCATCCGTGTCGTTGAGAAGCACTCACTTAGATGTTTCTAAAGTCTTAAACTAAAACCAATTGTGAAAAATAACTGGCTTTCCCTTGAAGCTTGCATTAAACACTTAATTCCCCTGACTTGCTGAGTACTCCCGTACTCACCCTTGCTCTATATAATTAAACCCCCCCCAGTTCTCGAAGATGAAGAGGTGGACCCTGCTGATGAAGAGTTCTTCCAGGAGCAAGCAGACTTCGAGCAGTAGTAGGGTTTCGGCCTTCCCCAAGGCTTTGCTTGTGGCTTAGGGCCAGTCGCCGCTTTCCGCTTCCGCCTTTTTGTAATGCTGTTGTGAACTCGGGTCCTGTCCGCAGTTCCAACCTTGGTTGTAATCCTACTCTTAATAAAGAGACCGCTGTGTTGTGATATTCTGTCTTCCTGTTGTACCAGCGCTATTTCCTGGGACTGGTACAGGCATACAGGTCAATCTGGACCGCCCTACCCTGGCCTCTGCCTGGGGCCAGTTTGGGGCGTGACATTGATCCATATGATAATCCAGTCAGCAAGTTAGCAAATAAACTTTAAAAAATATTGCCAAGCAAGCACACATGTCACTCCTTCGTTCTGTCACCACCATCATGGATTGTTGCCTCTGCAGACACCATGGTCCTCACTCTCCATGAGCACTCCGTAGCTCAACCTCTAACGCGTACCTCGTGTTGCATGGTGGGTCTCCATGGCATCATGCCGATGAAATATATGCAACGACAATGTTTCAGTAGCAGGCCACCAAAACGACAAAGATGAAGGCGTGACAGCTCAGGATTTGGATGGCTCCAATGCAACTGTAAACGGCACCTCCCTCATGAGCTTGAGGTGACCGACACCCTACACCCTTTCGCCCTTTCTAACCCGATCCATGGCCACACCATCTTCAGATATAGTGGTGGTTAGCTTGCAACGACTAGATCTAGCCACCTCACACTAGTGTTGGCCTCATGGATGCAGCGAGGGTGCACCAATAGTCACCTCTCGCTCAGGGCTGGCCTTGGGACAGGGTGGGCAGTGCCACCGTCCTGGGCCCCCAACCGTCAGGGGCCCTGGCCATATACAGTTACGTGCATATATGTACTTTGTGTAGAAATATTAGGGAAACGCGATACCCTCACGTTGGGTCGTGGTACATGTTAAATAGGGTAGAAACAACCTCTACCGTGGCGATTACAAAGAGATAACATCAAGTTGTTACAAGGATAAGAAGATAGAAAGATAAGAGATAAGACACATAACTGATTCTATCTATATTTCAACACTTTGGTCATGTACTTATACAGGTTCACCCCACTTTTTAGTGTCAAACAACAGATTTCAAAATTTTTCCTGTATATACATGGTACCAGAAAACTATGAAAAATGGTTTCATTAATTTTTTATTCCTAAAACTCAAGTTAACATTTTCAAAAGCTAAACAAGCAATAAACTTAGATAAATAGGTACATCACTTAGACAAACTTCAAACAGCAAGTTAAACATTTTTCATAGCCTGTGTGTGGTAATGGAATGTAACCAAGTAATGTGGCACTAGAACTGGCCTTCATTAGCAGCCTGTGTGTGGTCATCTAAGTTGTCAACGAGTTCTCCAATGTGACTCTTGTTAGCTTGTGATGTACGTGGCACACAAATGTCACTTGGTGTGAGACTTGCATCCTGCTGGGCAGTGCTTTTCTTTGACCTTGTAACTTTAGGAGTCATTTGCTCTGGATAAACTCTCTTGCGAGATTGAAACTTGACTCCATTAGTGTGGATGCTTGAAGTTTTGTTGTTAGAGTTCTTGCAAGTCTTCTGCTTAGAGTACTGCTATAAATGTAGGCATGGATTAGTCAACATAGTATTAGAGTTACATTGAATTAATAAGAAAAAGAACAAGTTAAGACTTGATAACATGGAGGAATTACGACCTTAGCATTCTCATCAATCAAATCTCCTTCACCCGTATCATCCTGTAAAGGATCATACTCGGACTCCAAATCTCCACTTTGATTCTGGTCACCAACATAGCCATCCAAAACTGGGGTGTAGCAATCAGGAAGTTCAAGCTCCTTCAGCCTTGCACTGTTCTTCATACATTCTTTTAGGCGCTATAGTTCATATGGATTCAGCACCGGTTCTAAGATGAAAAAAAACATGACCAACATATCAATAACTTAGATAGTTCGCGACCAGCATCTGCAAACAAACAATAAAATGTCACTTTCTGTTTTTCTTTGTTTCTTTACATTTACCTTTTTTCATCTATCCAATAACTTACGCGTTACCTCAAAAAAGACTTTCCTGCTATCCCATGCCCAATCCATTGTTCTATCCCTATCCCTAAAAGCAAATAGAGCTTTGAATCTATCCCTCCCTCCATTTCTGAAATCCACCAGTCAACTCCATAAATCCAAATGCCACCAAAAAGTCAAGAGCGAGGTGATGTTAGGATTGTACCTGCTACCCGATTTCCTTTTGGTTTCTTTAGCACACCCTTCGGCGCCATAACAACGATGCTGGTGGCCGCGCTCGGAGCCTCCCAGCCGACGATGGGCGTGGCGGAGGGGGGAACCTTCCAACAACGATGGTGGTGGTGGAGCAGACCTTCGATCTGCCGGCGAGGTAGAGTTCCGTCCCTGGCTTGCAGGTGGGGCTTGAAGACAGGCGGGCCGGGCTTGAAGACGGCCGAGGCTTGAAGCGACGATGGTGGCGCACCGGACGATGGTGACAACGAGGGGTTCCCGGGTTGGTGGCGGGAGGATGGGTGCCAGTGGGTTTGGGGATGTGCGGCTGGTGGTGAAGGAATTGGGAAGTGCGTTCCATAATTACCAAGGTGCCCCAGATAAATTTTCTAATTTAAGTGTTCTCTATATTATGCACATAAGGGTAGTGAGGTAATTTGGAGAGTGAAATATTTCGGGCTGGCACACATCAAGAGCGCCAAGCCGCTTGGGCGCGCGGGATTTGCCCTTGTCCTGAAAACTCAAAGCCCCTGTTTAGTTCGGAACCTTCTAGATGATTATATATTATAAATAACGTTATATATTTGAGATTTGCTACTACGTAAAATTTGTTTCCCTTGAAGAGAAGAGATATACCTTGGTTGGCTTTCAGCAGGTGTTCAGGTGAGGTAGATGGGGATCTCCTCGGTCGAGATGCAGATGGTCAGCGATTGACGATTTTAGTCGTGCAAGGACTCCGGTCAACAGTTGGATTCACCAGGTGGCCACATGGTCGCACTCGGCGTCGCTTGTTGGTGTGGCAATGGAGGGCGGCCGTGGTGCAGAGCTATAGGATGTGTTGGAGACTTGGAGGGCGACGGTAAAACGAGATGTCGCTGGTGTGCAGCGGTGATGCGGGAGGACACGACGAGGGAGGGGCGGCAGTGGTGGGCAGCGGCACCTCGGCTCCTGCCTAATCTCGTCGGCGGCGGATGCGTCTGTCCGTGAATGGCTGCGGTTCATATCCTCGAACCAAGTCCGTGACCCAATTGAGGAAAGAGAAGACTTAATCAAATTTTACGCAGAAAAGAAAAATAGAATTACAATTAGACACACCAAGCTAACAAGCGCAGTGGTAAGCTCTATTTTTCTCAAGTCGCAGGTCGTGGGTTCAACCCCTACGTACTGCAACTTTTTTTTCTATATATTTATTTTACCATACTGAGCCAACTTTTTTTCTATTTATTTATTTTACCATACTGAGCCAAAACTAGTGCTGGCCATTCCCGTGGGCTGGGCCAAAACTAACGCTGGGCCACGCCCGTGGGCAGGAAGCTGCGACAGCTAAATAAATAAAAAAAAACATGAACATTTTATAACATAGTAGAAGTAAGACATGTTAGTTTTTTGCAGGTCTTGTGTTCAAATCTCTCTTGGTTGTAAATTATCTTTCCATCCGCACTATATGAAGAATAGTTTTGCCATATACGCATCATATACATGTAACAAAGTAATAAAATTATTTTGTTCAAATAATTTAACAAATTGTCCTTTAGGTTTTGATACATTTTGCAATCACATTTTCTATTTTTCTTTACACCAAATATTGATAGCGGGCCAACTTTTTGGGGCTAAATAGAGTATGACGAATTCAAATAATACACTGTGACGATCCGTCACGATTTAGTGGGTCAGGAATATCCATTGGGCTCATCCATGACGAAAAAAAGAATATCATCACGAATTGCGTTTGCCAGTGATGATTTGTAAATCCGTCACCGAGAATCCGTCGCGGATTAACAAGTTTCTTGTAGTGTTACATGACGCTTTGTGCTACATTTGTTAAGCTCTTTTGAAACCACGATATTAATTAATCATGTTGTCTACTATGGCCTATGCTTAAATAGAACTCTGAACACAAAACCAGACAAATATAGAACTCTTACGAGATGTTGATGGTAATTAAGCCTTAGTGTATCTATAGCACAATCTTTCTAGTTGATTTGTTCCTCTTAGTCCTTGCACAAATATTTTGACAGATGGCGTGTTTTTCTTAGTGTTTAGCAACCATATAAGATATTATACACTTGAGAAGTTTGGCTTTCATGAGTTCTTTTTATAGTATTTTGGTTTTCTTTCAATTATCACCTAATTTAATGATGTGTACGGTTAAACATTCCTTCATATTTAAACTAAAAACTCATTCACTAGGATACAAATCCTAGTGATCATAAACATCACGCTCATTTAAGTGTGTTTTCATTAAAAAATATATATCAAGATTCGAGGCTATAAATATGTCCTTGCCTATGTTCGTTCGGCATATGTTAAAAAGCGAACTCATGGTTGTGTGAGTATAGTGTGCGTGTGTGATAGTGTGTATATGTGTGCTTTTTTATAATTAAAAAAACACACTAACATTATATGGCACTAGATGATACCCCGCATGTTGTTGTGGGGCTTTATAATACGATGTAAAATATGCAAATCAACTTCAAAATTAAATATAGTTGGGACAAAACAAATCCTACGAACAAAAATTAAATATCTATGTTAACAAATTAGATAAACAACTGAAACAATTCCTTTTACCTTACTATGGTGCCTGAAGAGAAGAAATTAGGCAAAGACAGAACAGGATGCGTGGCTGGAAGAAATTGAGTGGCAGACTGGCAGCTATTACTCAGGATAATCTATTGCGAGAAGAAAAAAATATGGATTACTTGGGACAATGGCTAGAGGTGAAATAGTTGTTTAAACAATGGCTAGAGGTGAAATAGTTGTTTGAACAATGGCCAGAGGCCAATAGTTTCTTTTGGCAACTGGTGCTTGCCAGTGCTGGGCAAGAGAATGAACTTATATATTGATGGAGGGAGTCCAAGCGAGTGAAATCAGCAAGCTATTAGTTTTCTCAACAGTTTCTTCTTGCATGCAGTACTGCCAGTCTGCTACCATTAGTCATCATTTATTAAGTTAATTAAGTTAATGGGAATTGCATGTGAACAGCCAAGGTGAAACGATTCCAATTGATGTATGGATTTTAAGACATGATTTATGTTGGAGCTATGAGATGGTGGGTGTACTGACCGAGGACAATCGCTTATTGTATGATGACGTGGCTGATTGAGGAGGGAGATAGAAAATCTTAATTGTACTTAGTGGGAGACAATTGATCGAACAACCTCAGCCATCATACGTTAGTACGTTACTTAGTACTTACAAAGCCTTTCTGACGACCGTACGTTACGAACAGAGCCTTCCAGTGAATCTATCCAACGGCTAATAACGTGGTTTGGAATTAATCTAGCGGCTTAGCATTCATCAATGACGTGGCTTAACTAAATCACAGAGAATGGTGATACTTATATAGGATTTATAGATTTGTTTTCTTACTCACCCTGGCCGCTAAAATTTCAGGACCGGCCCTGCTCTCGTTATAGCTAGACACTCCACCTCTACCCGGTCCAGTAAAAGAGCACCGGCGAGCTTGTGGACTACGCTGACTACTTGACTCATGGATGACGGCAACAACATCAGCTTGTGGCAATGAATTTTTTATGGCGACGAGCAAGTCATGTGAGGTGGGAGTTTGGTCGGCGAGAAGCACATTGCGAGATTGTTGTCATGAGGGGTAGAAAGGATTAACGTGCAAACTTGTTTGGAGTCAGAATTGTACCCTTTTTTTCTTCAGCCTTCGGCCGTGTAATTTAACCCCTTCTATCACTATAACGCCAACCGTTCTGTTTGGCCGTTCGAAAAAAAGTCGTCTGAGGTGATGGGAAGGTGGCAACAGCAATAGTGACCGGACTACAAGGAGCAAGATAGAGAAAAATAGGAATACATACAAAAGAAGATAAGCAGAGGATGACATGTAAAGTTAGTCATATTGAGTATATATATTTTTTTTTCTCAAAATAGTTTCATAAATTATTGACAGATTACCACATAATCGAACTGCTATCACGTGGTCATTTTAAAGGTTTGCCATTGGTAATCTATGACGTATGAACCTAGTGCAAATTCTTTATTGCCACTTGTAAGGCTTAGTTCGGCAGCCTGTGTTGAAAAGAAATTCCCTCCGTACGAAAAGCGGAGTGACTCATTAGCATATGATTAATTAAGTATTTACTAATTTTTTTTGAAAAATGAATTAATATGATTTTTTAAAGCAACTTTCGTATAGAAACTTTTTAAAAAAATCGCACCATTTAATAGTTTAAAATGCGTGCACACGGAACACGAGGGATTGGAGTTGGGAACACTCCCAGCCGAACACACCCTAAAAGTGGCAAATAGTTAATGGGCTGTTTGGTTGAGTGCCACATATTATCACATCACATGTTAGGCATGCCACAGATTATTAGCTTAGCGTTTGGTTGCTTGTTTCAGTTGCGGCAAGCCACACTTTCTTGCCCTATGGGCCTACATGTCATACACTCATTTTCTAACCAAACATTGTCATACTTGTGACCAACAAATTGTTGGCTATACTTTTTTATCTGTCATATGTGTGACAAATTAAGTTCTAATAATGTTAGACAACAACCAAATAGCCTTTTTTTTGGCAAATTGGTCCTTTGCGAAAACTTATTTCGAAACTAGACCCTGCCAAAAACTTCAATCAAAAATAGTCCGCGGGCTCAGCGCCAATCGCCTTGGTGCTGAGCGTTAACGGTTCAGCGCCAATGTATCTGGCGCTGACACCCTGCCAACGTGACGGCCCAACCGTCCCCCATCGCCTACGTGGCAGGATCTCAACGCTAACCGCCTTGGCGTTGACATGTTTAACCTCAGCGCCAATGCGGTTGGCGCTGAGCTTGGCTACTTAGGCCGACGTGAGGCCGCACCGACCCAGCCTCTCCTCTTCCTCTCTTTTATTTTTTCCTCCCCTAGGGTTCGTGCGGTCGGCAGGTTCTCTCTCCTCCCCTCTCCAAATCTCCTCAAATCCACACCAAATCGAAGGGGATTTCATGAGGATTGAGTTGGGGATCGATTTGGAAGGTAAACTCCTCCGAAAACCCTAATTTCCCTAACATTTTATTACATATTTTTGGTTGTTTTGGTTGTAACCGTGATTTGAAGAATGTGGCTTAGAATGTATTGTTGGTTGGGAAATGTGGGTGGGGATTGTTATTTTGGATGTGTAGTGATGGCTAGGGTTAGAGGTTTGGTGTTGGCTAGGGTTAGAGGAGTGGTTATGGATAGGTTAGAGGTGTGGTGATGGCAAGGGTTAGAGGTGTGGATGGGGTTAGTGGAAATTTATATTTTGTTCGTTGTTCGTTTATTCTGAAACATTTGAACGTTATTAGGCTTGTCAGTTTTTAGATTGGCGTGACTTTTATCGTTATGTTGAAATAATTTCTCTTTATTTATCGGCTACATATTGTAGATGGATAGATTGGTACGGCTTCATTTCGATGGTTATGTGGTAGATGAAAGTACCAGTGGAACCCAATTTGAGGGGATGACCGTTAGGCAGCTAGTGTTTCATGCCAAACCCACATTTGATGAGTTAATTTCCCGCACGAAGGGTGAATTGGGTTGGAGTGATGAGTCGGTTGGTATGGAAGAAAGATACGATGTGGGCGCTGGTCCCATGTCGCGTAAGTTTATGTTAGACTTGGATGGAGAGGTGGAATGGCAAACATATGTAGATATAGTGTTGGGGTCACAATTCAAAGCGCTTGAGGTGTTTTCTTGGAAGAAAGATCTCGATGCGGAGAATGAGATGAGAGTTGAACTTGATGATAGGCAGATGGCTTTATTCATTAGAGAATTGCTTTGAAGTAAAATTTACACCTGACAGGAGTGTGAGGAACATTTGATATTTAATGGATTGAACTCGGATTTGTTGGATGAGGATTTAGAGGATGAAGTGGATGAGCATGCTTCTAACTCCGATGATGATCGTCCAGTGGGTAGGATGACGGAGGAAGAGAGGAATGTGTTTGAGAAAATAGTTAGTTGAAATCCTGAAATAATTCAATTCGAGGATCTTAGCAATGCTGAGCTAGCAATTGCCGACGGGGATCCACAATATGATGGAGCCATCGATGCAACAGGGGAGGAACCGAGGAAGGGGTTGGAATTTCGATCTATGGAAGACTTAAAAATATGGCTGCATAGCTACTCTATCAGGGTGCATTGCCCATTCCATGTGAAGGAGTCCAATGCATCTGTTAAGTACACTGTGGCTTGCCTTGATCCTTACCGCAAATGACAGATTCGTGCAAGAAAGAGTGCCGGAGATAGGTGGAGGATAACTAGCGTAGGCAAGGACCACATGTATAGTTTAGTTGAGTACCAGCTTTGCCATCGGGTGATGAGGCAGTTCGGGAAGCGGCAACAAACCCAACAAAGATATTCGATAAGCATTGAACTTTGTAAGTAAGTCCATTCGCCCTGAGTACCCAAATTCCTATCCATTGATGGCATTCGACTTGAAACATTTATATCGCTATGTCTTACGTGCAGGGTCGACTGCCAGAAAAACAAGAAGACCACAGATTGGATTGCCTATCATCAAACGCACATCGAGCGATAGGACCAGCTCGAAGCAAACCGTGTGCAGGACGTCGCAATGCACACCAAGCGTGACTTTGAGGCGTACTTAGCCTGGCTTGCAAGGAACTACCGCCTTTCCCTACGTCCGGCTTGGACGCTAGCCGACATAGCGGACGACCCAACTAACGTGGAGGAGCAGAACGAGTACGATACACGTACCCATGTAGGTACCACGGTGGAGACTCAGGACCGTTAACGATGCGGGCGTGGCGCTGGGCATGACCCCTGGATCACAAGAAGAGATCAACGTTCTTCGCAATGCACTACAGGTATATTTCCAAAAACCGCCCACACTATACATGTTTGGAACTAATGCCTAACTCCTTCTCTTGGTGGCAAACTCTACGCCAACGGTGTAGGAAGTTGGCGGCATGGTTGGGATATAGGGCCGATGATGCCATCGAACCAGCTCAACAGGTCGAGGAGGAGGGGGAAGAGGAAGAATAGGCTGAAGAGGGAGAGAAGGAACAAGAGGAAGGAGAGGGGGAAGAGGGAGAGGAGAGGGAAGAAGAGGGAGAGGATGAGGAAGAAGAGGAGCAAGTGGAGCTCGGTCCCTCCCAATTGGAGGACGCACCACAATCGTCACAGGGGGGGCCATCTCGACCACAGCGCAAGAGAGCTCCTACTACGGATTGGAGGTATGATATTTGGATGAAGTTGATGTGTATGAAATTTGGATAGATGTGTATGCATATTACAATTGTATGCTTGTATGGGCTGTAAGTGCTTTTGGATGTTGGGCTGGGAAGGGATTTATGTTTACAGGTGATCAAGGCTGGGCAAAGAGCTAGATGATAGCTCTCTGCCTGGGGCCCAACCTCAACGCCAAGAAAAATGACATTGAGACTTAAGACCTCAGCGCCAAATCAAGTGGCGCTGAGGTCTGGGACTTAGCCGCGCGCTCGCGGCCGGCCCAACATCACTCCTGTGTCGGCCATCAACCCAGCGCTAAGCCTATAAATGTTAGCGTCAGGAGTAATGGCGCTGAGGTCCTCAGCGCCAAGGCAATGCCCAACACAGAAGCTATGTTGGGCGGGCCAGCCTCGCACGGCTAAGTCCAAAACCTTAGCGCCAATGTACATGACATTGAGGTTTGTTGGCTCAGTGCCAGTCTCAATGGTGTTGAGATTTGCGGCTTAGCGCGTCCTTGCAGCCGAACACAGAAGCGATGTTAGGCGGCAAGGACGCGAGCGTTTAAGTCCCATCTGGCGCTGAGCTCAGTGGTTCAGCGCCAATGGCGCTAACATCCTGCCACGTAAGCACAGGGATTGGCCGACCGCCACGTTTGACAGGGGGGTCAGCGCCAATGTTTCTAGCGTTGAACCATTAACGTTCAGTGTCAAGATGGTCGGCGCTGAGCCCGCAGCCTATTTTTGATTAAAGTTTTTGACAGGGAATAGTTTTATAATAAATTGTTTCCAAGGACCAATTCGTAAAAAAAAAAAAGACCAAACAGGCCCTAAATATCTCCTGTCTGCCCGGCGACACATGCGTCGTCTTCCTTCCCCACCCTGCCTCACCTCGGCAGCTCGGCTCCCCTCGCCTCCTTTCCGACATCGCGTTCAAAACCCGCATCCCCCCCAATCCCTCGAGCTCGGAGTACCGGAGGGATCCCAAAAATTTTCTCTCCCGCGCCGGCGCGTCGCCTCCGAACCGCCTCCTCGATTTCTCCCCCGGGAGTCGAGATCCTTGGAATCAATCCCCTGCCGAGCGGTCGGAACCCTAAGTCTGCCCCCACCCCGAGCCGCGGATTGGCTGGCCAACGATTTGGGATTCTAGGGTTCGTTTCGCGCGGTGCGCGGTGGTCGATCGATGCTCGCGTCCCGTATCCCAATGGAGGGGAGCAGCATGACGCCGGCCAAGCGCCGCCGCGAGCGAGTGTTCCCGTCGCGGTTTAAGGACTCGGTGTTGGTGCTCCCGACGGCCGCGAAGAAGGGCAAGCCTGCGGAGGCCGCGGCGGAGTGGGGCGTGGTGGACGGGGAGGGGGAGCTCTACGACGTCGAGCTGCAAGAGGGGGATCCCGGCATGTCGTGGACCGGCGATGAGCGGCCGGTGCAGACGGAGGAGGAACTGTACTGGGCGTGCAGGAACATCAGGAGAAGCAGCACCTCCACCTCCGGTAGCTTCAGCAGCAGCATCTTCAGCGGCAGCGTGGTGACCTCCTTGAGCAATGCCGGCGGCGGCGGGGATGGGAGGCCGGAGGGGAAGCCCGCTGTGGTGGTAGAGTGCAAGCCGAAGAGTGATGGCGGCGAGAGGAAAGAGGATTTCTACTGGCCGGAGGAATTCGTGCTTGGGGATGTTGTGTGGGCGAGGGCGGGGAAGAAGTGTCCAGCATGGCCTGCGCTGGTGATTGACCCACTGCTGCACGCGCCAAGGGTCGTCTTGAACTCCTGCATCCCGGGTGCACTCTGCGTCATGTTCTTTGGATACTCTAATAGCGGGCTCAGGGTAATTAACCACAACTTCCTGGTTAAGCATTCGGGGTGTTACTTTTTTTGCTTTTTCCTTGATAGAACTCGACTTAGACAAGAATTCCACGAAGAGCAACTGAAACAGGGTTAACCATGTGAGGGCATGGACCAGACATCCCATTTCTGTTCTTTTTTTTTTTTGGCCATCAACACTCACGCTACTGCATTTATTTGTAGGACTATGGATGGGTTAAGCAAGGGATGATCTTTCCCTTTGTGGAGTACCTAGATAGGTAAGCTGTGTGGTGAATGGGGCTTTTCTTTCTTTACCTGCGTGGTATCTGAAATTTCTCTCGTCTCCCAGGTTTAAGGGCCAAACTTTATATAAGATCAAGGCAAGCAGATTCTGTGAAGCAATTGAGGAAGCTTTCCTTGCTGAGCGTGGCCTTTTTGAGCTTGAAACGGATGGGGGGTGCTCACTAGAGAAGTCTGTCAATGACCAGTCTATCCCTGACGGGTTACTGGAAGGGTCTGGTTCTAATAATGAGCAGGAGTGCCAATCGGAGGCTCCGGTAATTGGATGGATGCAACACAACTTCAAAGACATGGGCTTGTGACTGCCTTATTTGTTAGTACAACTTTCAGCTGACCTAATCAACTGTACTACAGGTTGTTGGCAAATCACCTGGATGTGATATTTGCGGTAATCGTCTTCCATGCAAGACAACAAGCAAAAAGAAGCAAGCGGGAGAACAGTTACTCTGTAGGCACTGTGATAAGGTATGTTGCTTGGACATCGGAGAGGTGTTTTTGTGTGTTCCATTTCATTTTCTGTTTTTATTTTGCCTTATGTGTGTAAACATTATTATATCTGCAGTTATTACAGTCAAAGCAGTACTGTGGCATATGCAAGAAAATTTGGCACCACACAGATGGTGGAAATTGGGTAAGAGCTAGAAACGTGTGTGCTTTGTTGTTGCTATATTCTACATGTTCTCTTGATTGGTCTAGGGATCAAGGACGTGACCTGCAACACACTTTTTTGCAGGTTTGTTGTGATGAGTGTCAAATTTGGGTTCATGTAGAATGTGACCAGACATGCATCAATATGGAGGTAATTTGCTTCTTTTGTTTCAATGTTGATATTTTTTATCCTCGTTTGATATCTATATCAAGCAGTTCTATGAATAACTGAATATAATTTGCTGACTCAGTACTATTTTATAGGACTTGGAAAATGCCGATTATTTCTGTCCGGATTGCAAGTCAAAACACAATAGTATCTCCAGTTGAACAAATGAACACTCCTAACAGTTCAGAGTGAGTTTTTCTTTTTCCTTGAAAGTCTGGTGAAACCGTGAAAGTTGGAACTAATATTTATCATCTGTGCAAATATGTAGTATGTAGGGACTAGTGAGGGTGGTACTCTGGTACTGAAACTGTATTGTGATATGGTCACACATATATGGGTTCTGGTGCTATCATGTAGTTTTGTTAGATGTGTTTTAGAAAATAGTTTTTTCCATAACCTGCAACAACTATTTTCTCTGTGACAGTGTGACCTACCAACTAGAAAGCTTGTAGATCCCTATCCGCAATGTATTATCCACAAACCAGCGTGTGTATTGTCCATAAACCATGCATGCATGTATGTTTTTAGGACTGATGAAGTTGAAATATATATATATATATATATGTATGTATATATTGTCCATAAACCATGCATGCATGTATGTTTTTAGGACTGATGAAGTTGAAATATATATATATATATACACATATACATATATATATATACACACATATACATATATATATCTATACATACATACATACATACATACATACATACATACATACATACATACAAGGAGTTCTCTCCACGGGTAAACAAAAGAGAACCATACTCTTAAGCAAGTATAGTATTCATTGATTATACAAGTGACCAGTCTTACAAAGTCAATTGGAGAAATAAGCAGGTCAAAATGATGTATTTGCTTTGAATTTGCACAAGTGTGATATACCCTGCTGTGAACGCTACTTTTATGCTTTGCATAAATAACCAAATAGAAGTATGGGGGTCTTAGGACCCTACACATGAGTATAAAGTCTAAAGTTTAGATGCCAGTGATACAACATAGATAAATATAGTAATGAAGTGATGATAGTCACAAGAATTATCAAACTACAATAATTATTAGAGAACTTGCTCTGAATATTGATAATTTTCGGTGGCTAAACATATCACAGCATAAGCATTTCAAATTACACCCATCCTATATTATAATTTGAAATGCTTATGCTGTGATATGTTTAGCCACCGAAAATTATCAATATTCAGAGCAAGTTCTCTAATAATTATTTTAGTTTGATAATTCTTGTGACTATCATCACTTCATTACTCTATTTATCTATGTTGTATCACTGGCATCTAAACTTTAGACTTTATACTCATGTGTAGGGTCCTAAGACCCCCATACTTCTATTTGGTTATTTATGCAAAGCATAAAAGTAGCGTTCGCTGCAGGGTATATCACACTTGTGCAAATTCAAAGCAAATACATCATTTTGACCTGCTTATTTCTCCAAGTGACTTTGTAAGACTGGTCACTTGTATAATCAATGAATACTATACTTGCTTAAGAGTATGGTTCTCTTTTGTTTACCCGTGGAGAGAACTCCTTGTATACCCTTGGAATTTTAGCCAGCTGTGTCCCTGAGTTTTACTCATTCCCTTATATATCGCTGAATTTTAGTTTTGATCTCTTCCATACCTGTTTCGTTACTTGACCATTTAATAGGTGTGAAAATGCCCTTTTTACCCTTATGCATAGAAGAAATGTAGGAACTAACAGAATCTAACGTTGGAAATAGTTTGTTATGTCACTATAATATCCATTAGTTGTATGAGGTCGTATTATACAGAGAATTTATTATATATTAGAAAAGTATATGTGACATTTTTTTAAAGATGTTAACCATAAAAGCTATAGTCGTATATCATTTCTTTTAGATAAATATACAACAGGCATCAGATCTCCTGTGTATAACATCCAAAAGAATATGCTAGGTATACTCCTTTCAATAAGAAACAGATGTTAAGCGTTCTCTATTATTTATCTTAAAATATAGTTTCTCACGAATAATACCTCACATAATAAACTCATGAATTTATAGTTTCATACATAAACCCCTACACTCACTTCCAACAATATACTCAACTAATTTAGGTTTCTTACAAGGGCAAAATAGACTTTTCAATAGCTATTAAACGGTCAACTGACAGAATGTGTATGGAAGGGATCAAAACCAAAATTTAGGGGTATACAAGGGAGTGAGGAAAACTTAGGGGCGTAGGAGAGACCAGCTGAAATTTGAGGGGCTTGTAAGGAATTTTCTCAAATCTGTGCTTTTATGCATCCGGAATTCCCACCTCCCTTCTCATTGTTTCAACATTAGATGAGAGAAGCATATATCTGTGCAATTGGCCAAATGTTATAATCCAATCTATTCGATCTTCTCGATTTTATGTTTTTAGAATATCATTTGTCATGGTTTTGTTATCCCATCAAATCCCAACTAGAGGTATTTCTCGGCTATTATTTTAGGATTGTGTGATTTTGGTTGCTTTGTTTTTCACCAATAAAAAAGGGACAGGAGATTATTGGTGCCAGTTGGTTCTCAGACCTTCTGATCATGATGTCTGATTTATTTTAACACCTCAATCAATCTTCTATTGTTTTTCAGCAAAACATCAAAGACAAGTTGCATGATGGTGAGTTCGAGAAAAAGGGGAAACAAAGGATCGGTCTGATGGAAAAGATGAATCACAGAGTAGGGACAGACATACCCTATCTAGTGATGTTTACATGCAACAACATAAAGATGAAAGTTCAAGAAGAAATGTACAGAAGTGTAGAAAATCATAGATACAAGTATGAAAGGTTCAAAGCCGAGGCCAAACATATAAAGATCATAAAAATGACTTACATGCCACTGGAAACTCGCTGTTCCCGTATATGGCACTGAACAAAATTTTCTCACCCTTGTATTCCATCCACGTCAGTGCTCTGTCAGTTTTATTTAAGAAAAGGGGATAACATTGCCCCTATCAGGCTCTCTTCCCCATCCCGTCACCTTGTTGGCTTGCGTTTGCACTAGACTGGGAAGAAGAATGGAACTCAAAAAACAACGGATGTGCTAAAAGATGTCGCCAGATTCCCTGCTAGATTTCAGTCCTATTGTCTGGCCATCGGATCGCTTCGTTCGGCAAGCCTGCATGTCTGCTACTACTAATTGCTAACCTCGCCGCAGCTATCTCTCTGTTTTACTATTACTAAGTATTTACCTTTTTTTTTTGTTGATTTGGACTATTCTCATAGCTAAGTAGCTATATTACTATTCCACTGATGTTATTTTCACTATCAAGATATGTCATAGTACATATTTATATCGCCTTTTGTATTATTACAATGTAAGATTTACTCCCTCTGTTCAAAAAATATTGGAGTAGATCTTACGTCGTAACTATTAAATTTACAATGTAAATATAGAATTTGCATGTTGAAAATTTTGACTGTTTTTTAATGAAAAATGTGAACATCATAGATATAGCTAGGTCCTTTGGAAAGATTGAATTGAGTAAGGACCAAGGAGACGCTGGTGCCTTCGTTCTGTTCATCATCGATGGAATGTTATGTTCTTTTGGGCCGTTGTTTTCGATGAAAACCGATGGTTGACGTTTTCGATGAAAACTGAATAACCAATAGAAACCCACAAAAATTCAAGGGTTTGATGCGACACGGAAGTATGTTCCGAGTATAATTTCAAATAGTTTTTGAGAATTCAAGTTTAAAACCGTATCAAAACTTGATAAATAAACATTGAAATTTGCCAAAAATATCATACCGCAGAGGATCAAACTACAACACTCGATCGGAAAACATAAAACCGAGTACAACCCACATGAATCCATATTACTTTATTTGTCTCAAAATAAACAACTTTTAGCTTTTAAGATATTTCAAAATATAATAATTTCTCTATCAACATTCTCTTCACAACTAATCACAACCCTTTACCATTCAATTTCCTCACATGCATCAGTCATAACATTTTTCTATTTAATTCAATCTAACTTCTTAATATCTGTGTCTAACCTAAAAAGGCTAATATTTCAGGACATAGATAATAGGTGCAGTTATATCTAACTTCAAGTTAATGACTGCACACAATTTTGGCCATCCATAAACCCGTGAACAGTACACCCGCGCTACAGTGCTATGGCTAGTACGATGTGCGACCTAAACCGTCCTATTTGCATCTAATGGTACCGCTACTACTACTGCTTAAGCTGATCCGGATCCAGTCCACAGTGACAAGAGACCGGGATACGTACGCTACTGGATCTGGTTCCTCTGCAGTTTTAACGCCTAATGCAAGGTACGACAGTGTTTTTGCAATAGCATTTGAGCACTCAGATTAAAAACGAATGGTTCAGATCATCCATGTACTGTAGCAATAGTATTTTACTTTTTTAGCAAAGTACTATCACATTCATACTGTGGAGGTTGATCATAAGCCTAGGATTGTGAATGGATGGTGCAGATTTCTCCTAATGCAATTTATTGTAGCACATTGACATTTTGTATTTCCTTCGTCCCATAGTATAAGCCACACGAGATTTGTGGTATTAAGATGTGCCCCATCTTTATTTGTAAGATGAGACAGATTCGTAGTATTAGAATTCAGATTTGTAATATTAAGATGTGCCTCATTCTCATTCGAAAGTTTTCTGTTTTGATTCGTTATATTTTGTACTAGATCTTATTTATTTAAAATTTTTTATATTATAGGACGATAGGACGAATGAAGTACTCCCTCCGTCCCACATTACATGGGACTGGGCACTGTTTGGACAAAATAAGGATGTTACCAAAAGACGCATGTACCCCTCGTTTACTCATACTGGGCACTGGACAGTGAGCAGAATATTTGGGTTTACAAGCTTGCCAGCAAATGATTGGCACAATGAAAGAGTAAACATTCCTCAGTTTACAATGACATTAATGCACATGTTGACAAGAGTCAATTAAATCCCACTACCTCTTTGCTGCCCAAAATTCACACGCACTACTCCAAATTAGCGTCACAAATACATAGACATCAGTTGTTCAAAATTTAAACTTGATGCTCAGGACCAGCCCGCCATTTTCACTCCCTTGCTCTCACTCACAGGTATAAAAACCAAAACTCTCATATTACACTCATATTAGCAACCTATTACACCAAGAGAGACCCTCACCTAATCCATGGAAGAAGAGGAATATGAGATTCCTGATCTCAACCTTGATCCTACTGTGCAAGAAGTGCTACAAGATGAAGGTGATGGGATCCCTGACCTTAACCTGGATCCTGTTGTGCAAGGAGAAGATGCCTTCCAATATGAAGATGAAGAGCTTCCTAACAACTAATGTTTTGGTGCTCATGAAGATGAATATCCAGACCCTGCCAAGCAAGTAGTTGAACTCTCCAATGGCTGGAGTGCACAAGAAATTTGTCATCTAAACATGGAGCCAGGTATGGAATCAAAATCTTAATGCAAGGCAAGTTATGGTCTTACTCACATTTCCCATCCTCCCTTCTGCTGAAATAACAGAAATATAAATGTTGAAAGTAGCAAAGTTTGAATGATCAAAATTTATGAACAAATTCATAAACTAACATGCCCAATATTACTTCTTTGCATAACACAGAGCTTTGCAGCTTTGCTATTAGTGTCAATCAGTAGTTGCTATTAGTCAGTAGTTGTAAACTTCAGCCAGCAGTCATATATATACTCTTATGTGGTACTGTGCAAAATGATGATCATAAATGGCTCTATGAATTTTATTTGCTCATTACAATAATCAGCCATTAGTCCAACAGCCTCCAGAGTTTATAAGCGTACATCACGTGTTCTAAATAGTTGGAATCAGCATAGTTCAAGTTTTATTTCGTAAAGCTGGTTTTAATATCAGAAACTACTAAAACAACCCAAAAATTGAATAGTATGAACTTTATATATAACAGCGATGACCCATGTAGGTATGGGAACAAGTGTTTTTTTTGTGATAGATGACCTAATAAAAAAAAGCTTTTGTGGTCAAGAATGGTTACTTAATTTGTAATGCACTTTTCTGTATATATCATCATACAAAGCACATAACAGGGTGGTTAAAGCCGCGCGAGTGCACTACTTCATTAGCTAGTTTCTTTGAACAACCTTCAACTTTAAATTTATCTTCGTCACATGTCATGCAGCAAGTTATGAAGAAGATGATATTGTATTTGACGATGACGAATTCTATGTTGTCCAAGATCAATCAAATTATGCAGGTACATATATTATTTTTTGCTCATATGTAATCAGCAGTGATGCAGATGGGGATATCATACGAGTAGCTCATGTCTTACCTTTTCTATCCATGCAGGCGAGGAGGATTTTGATGTTTATTCTCCTTATGTGGACGTTGTCTTTGATGATGAGGAGCTCCATACATCAAGTGATGAGGAAGGTATGACATTCATTAGTGTACTGCAAGTATAAAATATATTACCAACTGATATGTATATATATAAATATTTTCTTTCTGCAGATACTCAACAAGACAATATAAAGAGAAGGAAATATTTGTCAGAAGCTGAGAAGCAAGTTATTTATGGAGCTTTACTTGCAAGTACTATCAATGGGAAACTTGCTGATACAGATACTACAGCAATTATTGCAGCTATGTTTGATGTGACAAGGAGAGTTGTACAAGACATTTGGACAAAGACGAAGAAATGTTTAGCAGCAGGTGTTGAAGTTGACTTTAAATCAAAGAAACCTGGTAATTGTGACCGAAAAAGAAGTGACATTGATTTGGATCAGGTTTTAGCACTTCCTTTGAACTCAAGGTGTACCATCAGATCTCTTGCTAGCGCATTGAACGCTAGCAAAAGCAAGGTGCATAGGTTAGTCAAAGAAGGTGCCCTTCGCCGTCACTCAAATAGCATTAAACCTTACTTGAAGGAAGCTAATAAAAAACAAAGGCTAGAGTTCTGTGTATCCATGCTAGATGCTGCTACTTTGAATGCTGAACCAAGATTTGTAGACATGCAAAACATTGTGCATATTGATGAAAAATGGTTCAACGCCACTATGAAAAACAAGACCTTCTACCTTGTATTCAATGAAGATGAACCTGAGAGATGTGTGCAAAATAAAAACGCCATAGATAAAGTCATGTTTTTATCAGCTCTTGCAAAGCCTAGGTATGATGAGGAAGGAAATTGCTACTTCGATGGCAAAATAGGAATATGGCCCTTTGTTAGGAAGGTGAAGTCTCAACTTGATTCAATCTGTTTTTATTGCTTTCAGGTCACTTTGTAGCTAACTTGTTCTTTGCTCTATATGTTAGGGACCGGCACAAAGGAGTAGTCGTAACAGGCCGAAGGGTACATTGGTCACAAAATCTATTACGGTGACGAGAGAAACAAGTAGGGCTTTCTTGATTACCAAGGTTATTCCAGCTATTGCCTCTTGTTGGCCGAGAAAAGATGTAGGGAAGACCATTTGGATTCAGCAAGACAATGCACGGACACATATTCTGCCAAACGACGAAGCATTTGCCCTCGCGGTGGCCCAAGTAGGCCTAGAGATACGCATCATGAACCAGCCCCCTAATTCACCCGACATGAATGTGCTTGATCTAGGTTTCTTTGCTTCTCTTCAATCGAAGACATACCTCAAAAATTGTAGTAACATGGATGAATTAATCAGCAATGTGGACGAAGAGTACAATGAGTATAATTCTAACTTGGTGAGTAGGGTTTTCCTAACCCTACAAGCTTGCTTCATAGAAGTGATGAAAGCCGATGGAGGCAATGGCTACAAGATACCCCACATGAACAAGGATCAATTGGAGAGGCTTGACATGCTCCCTACTAGTCTGACTTGTGATATTGCACTTTACAACAAGGTTATGCAAACCTTGTTGAACTAGTCTAGCCTGGTCATACTTTTGTTTTTTTAGTCCGATGGAGTTTGTAAGTATGTGGTGATGTAGTGGAAAACAATGATGATATGATTTCAGACTTTTGTTATATATAGGTAATTTAGAATAACTTGTTTTAGCAATCAGCAATATGTGATTCTATATTTAATTCAGCACTAATTTCATAACAATGAAAACTTAATTGAACCCATTTCATCACATGTCATTGCATAGTTAATTTCAGCACTAACTTTGGAACAATACTACAATCATTAGAACAATATATTACAGGAGTATATGACTACAACTAGGGCATTTCAATAACAAAATACTAGTCTGACAACCATACAGTTTCACTACGGTAATTTGCACACTTATAAACATGGTAGTCCTACATCCATATTGCACTAAGTACTCCTACGTCCATTGTGCATTTCCACAACAAAATACCACAACACAATCACATTCAGCAGTATGGTAATCCTAAATTCTTCTACGCTTGTATACCTGGGTATAGGTAGGAAACATGATATCGTGCAAATCTTTCATCTGTAAATTCCCAGGCACACCGACGCCCTCATCATCAGTCTCTGCGTCGGAGATTGACTTTCCCTCGTCGATGCATGCCTTCTTGTCAGGCACACCGACGCCCTCATCATCAGTTTCTGCATCGGAGATTGACTTCCCCTCGTCAGCGCATGCCTTCTTCTCGGTGCTTGTGTTCACCTTGATGTTTGGATTTCCCTCATAGTCCGCATCAGCGATTGCCTTTTTCTCATCGGCCCATGCCTTCTCGATGGTTGCCATGTCGATGCTTGGCTTCTCATACTCTGAAATAACCCGAAGCCAATCGTGCAACATTGTACTGTAAAGAAGATAAGACAAATCAATATAAATCAAGATGTGACCCAATTTGCATGCTACAAATGCAGAACCATCCCAAATCGACAATCTAGTGTGAATCACATACCCTAAGCGAGGACGCACTCCGAGCTGGCGCGACCCTCCTGATTTGCTTGTCACTGGATGGCTGCACCGCAAGGAGAAATAATTGGAACATCAGAAAGCACATACTTTAACCACATTGAATGGAAAGGACTAATAATTAAATAAATAAGAGAGGAACCCTATGCCAATCTCCTCGATTGGAACATCTTGCTGCGTTTCAGGCACAAATTTGTCGTCACAACTTTGTGAGTTGAACTCATTGCTAGCCCCTTCATCATCCGAGTCAGGGACAAACACCAAGTCGTCAAAACAAACGCCTTCTGCCACCGGACGCGGCTCTTTGCCTAGCAACCACCACGTCCCGCGAACCTTGCCGCTGGGCCGCATTCTGCCGCCAGCCCGCAAACTGCTGCCGGTGACATGTGTTCCGAAGGCCTTACCCTCCGCCGCCACATCCGAGTGAACAGATCCTTCCCGCATGGCACCGCCAGTCCACAAACCACCGTCACCGACGGGAGCATCCGGCCTGCAAACCTATACCGACGGGAGCGTTTAAGATTAATAAATTTGACAGTTCTGTTTTTTTAACACCGTTAATACATCCATCGTACTAAAAAAATAAAATTATGTAATTATTTAGTATTGATTTGTTTATCATTAGTTGTATTTAGACATGATTTAAATTTAAAAATTAAAATTTCTTACGATAGTAGAACATTGCTGTAATATACTTGTGTACTTAGCAAATTTCATGTTCAGTACCGCACCAATCAATGGCTACATCCAAGTCATACCCATGCTAGCTTCCAAATCTTGCATTGCGATGCTGCGGTGTCAAAACCAAACAATCCAAAGCCTAAACTGACATCCAATTCAAAGTCCAAAACAAACACAGGTACTACCAACAACGTGGAAACGGAAGCACGTACATCGAACTCGGCTGCGCTGCATATATATACCTGGACGTCGAACTCGATGAAGGCAACGGCGGCGGCCGAACGAGAGCAGCGTGTTCTCCCGCTCCCTCACCGTCTCGATTCGCTTCCCCGGCGGCGCCCCCACCACACGGACCAGATTGGGCACCAGTGGCGACGGCGCATGGGCCAGGTTGGCCGCCGCCGTTGGCTGCCGCACCGCCGACGTTGGCGTCGACGGATGGGAGGTGGAAGGGAAGGAGCTCGGATGGATGGGGGACCGTGGATGTGGGGAGGTGGAAGAAGATGCGGGTGGGAGGGAGGCGCTGATGGAGGGGACGGAGAAAAAGCGAAGAAAATCAGGAGGGGACGAGCGGTGGTCGATGGGCGACTTGGTGAGAGGATAAGGTAGGGACAAATTCCACCGACAGCTCTCTGTTCGTATTAGTACTCTACTTGCCCGATGTCTGTTTGCATTAGGACTCTACCTACCCGATCTCTTATATTCTGAGACACGCTTTTAACCCCTAATCCTATATAATGTGGGACAGAGGGAGTAGTACCCTAACGCAGAGGATCCTAATCCGTACGCTGCTACGCATAGATCGCCTCTCCAAAAGGTTACATCTTGCGTGCGTCACCCTTATCCACGTCGAAACTGAAAAGGCCCAGAAATTCGGTGCCCGAGTAGAGCTCCGCCTCCGCGCCAGAAGCCCCCGCCCATCCCCTGGATCTAAGATCCGCGCGAAAATACCCTTTTCCCCCACGGCCCCACCTGTCAGCCTCCCGTTTCATCTCCCCCCGGCGCGCCGACGAGTCGTCCTCCTTCCCTTCCCCCACCTCTCGCCTCCGCCTCGTCCCCCGACATCGCGTTCGAAATTTTCGTTCAAAACCCGAGCCCTCCCGGAGGGAACCCAAAATTTTCGCCCCCTCGCCTCCGAACCGCACCCGGATTCCCCGCCGAGATCCTTAAAATCCCTCTACTACCCCCCCGGCCCCAGCGGTGGGAACCCTAACACGCGGTGGATTGGCCACCGACGAGTTGGGGGGGGGGGGGGAGGGAATTCTAGGGTTCCATGCGCTAGCCGCCGAGGTGGTGGTGGCGATGCTCGCGTCCCGCATCCCGCTCAAGCGCTGCACCGCCGCCGCCGCCGTCCTCCCCGGGGAGGTGGAGGTGGAGGTGGAGATGGAGGAGCCCCCTGCAGGAGGTGAGGGGAGCGGCATGATGGTGCCCCCCGCCAAGCGCCGCCGCGAGCGGGTGGTCCCCTCGCGGTTTAGGGACTCGGTGGTGACGCTGCCGCTGCCGCTGCCGCCTGCGAAGAAGGGGAGGCCCGCGGCGGCGGCGACGCCCGCGAAGAAGAAGGCCGCGGGGGGCGACAGGGAGGTGGTGTACAATGTGGAGGTGCGCGCGGTGGAGCACAAAGGAGCGGGCTTTGGCGCCGTGGAGACCGTGGTATGGTCGGGCGATGAGCGGCCGGCGCAGACAGAGGAGGAATTGTACCGGGCATGCAGGAATATCAGCAGAAGCAGCAGCTCCAGTGGCTTCAGCGGTAGCGTGGTGACGTCCCTGAGCAATGCCGGCGGGAATGCGGCGCTGGAGGGGAAGTCCGTGGTGGTAGAGTGTAAGCCGAAGAGGGAAGGTGGTGAGAAAAAAGAGGATTTTTACTGGCCGGAAGATTTCGTGCTGGGTGATGTTGTGTGGGCGAGGTCGGGGAAGAAATGCCCAGCATGGCCTGCGGTGGTGATTGACCCACTGCTGCACGCACCAGCAGTCGTCCTAAACTCCTGCATCCCGGGTGCACTCTGCGTCATGTTCTTCGGATACTCTTCTGGCGGCCATGGCAGGGTAATTAGCCACAATTTCCTGTTTAAGCATTGTGGGGTGTTTTTTTTTTTGGTTTTGTTCTTGAAATCCGCAACCCAACAATTAAATGTGAGCCTTTTTTTTGCGGGGAATTTAAATGTGAACTTAGATAAGAGTTCCACGAAGTGCAACTGAAACAGGGTAAACCATGTGTCGCATGGGCCAAACAGTCCCTTTCTGTTTTTTTTGGTTCGCGTCAACTTACAGTACTGTATTTCTTTGCAGGACTATGGATGGATTAAGCAAGGGATGATCTTTCCCTTTGTGGACTACTTAGACCGGTAAGCTACTGGCATACGTTCGGTTTAAAAAAAAATGCTGCTGGCATACAATGAATGGCGCTTTCTTTACCTGAGTGCAATCTGAAATTTCTTTGGTCTCCCAGGTTTCAGGGTCAGGCTTTGTATAAACTCAAGGCAAACAGATTCCGTGAGGCAATTGAGGAGGCTTTCCTTGCTGAGCGTGGGTTTTTTGAGCTCGAAATGGATGAGGGGTGCTCACTAGAGAAGTCTGTCAACGACCAGTCTGTCCCTGACGGGTTACAGGAAGGGACTGGTTCTAATAATGACCAGGAATGTCAATCGGAGGCTCAGGTTTGGATGGATGCATCACAACTGTAAAGATATGAGCTTGTGACTGCCTTATTACAACTTTCAGCTGAGCTGCAATCTAATCAACACTGCAGGTTGTTGGCAAATCACCTGGATGTTGTGATAGTTGTGGTAATCGCGTTCCATCCAAGATCGCGAAGAAAAAGAAGCAAGCGGGAGAGCAGTTACTTTGTAGGCACTGTGATAAGGCATGTGGCTCGTACATTTGAGATGGGTTTTTGTGTGTTCCATTACAGTTTTCTGTTTTTATGGTGCCTTATGTGTGCAAACTTTATTACATCTGCAGCTATTACAGTCAAAGCAGTACTGTGGCATATGCAAGAAAATCTGGCACCACACAGATGGTGGAAATTGGGTAATAGCTTTGAAATATATGTGTTTTGTCGCTGTTATATTCTACATGTTCTCTTGATTTGTCCAGGGGTCAAGGCTCACAACCTGCAACACTGTTCTTTGCAGGTTTGTTGTGATGAGTGTCAAATTTGGGTTCACGTAGAATGTGACCTAACATGCATCAACATGGAGGTAATCTGCTTCTTTTGTTTTGATGTTGATATTTTTTATCCTATTGTTTGACATAGATATCAAACAGTTCTATGAATAACTGTATATAATTTGCTGACTCTAGTACTGTTTTATAGGACTTAGAAAATGCCGATTACTTCTGTCCAGATTGCAAATCAAAACGCAAGACAGTACCTCCGGTTGAACAAATGAACACTCCGAACAGTTCAGAGTGAGTTATTTAATTTTTTCCTCCAACCTATTGACTTCTATTTACCATTACTCAAATGATTATAGGCATGCCACTTTCTAATGTATCTATACACAGATGTGCTAGCACTTCAAAGGAAAAACTGCCGGAGATGATACCTGTGTTCTGCTTTGGGATGGACGGAATGTATTTACCTAAGAAGCACATGTATGTATTCTGCATATCTTCTATTTAATCTACAGTCAGCATGCTTCTTTAAGCTTAGATGGATATCAATGCTCTTATGTGATTTTAGCGTGTTCTATTTCTCAATCCCCCATATCTCATAAAGTCATATGTTCATAGAACTACTGAATTTATGTGATTGGTTATTTTCCTGGGGGTATATATTTCTCTTTTGTTTCATTCAATTGGCATGAAAATCGACATATGGGTTAAATTTGTCAAATTCTACAGAGTTTGACTATATGCAAGAGCTGGTTCAATAATCAGAATTGTTGCATAAATAAATGACTTTTTATCAATGTTGGTTCTTTTAGTGGCTCACATGTGATAGACAGTGTACAGATCAGAGGCACTTAACCAATTTAGCCATATTCGATATTTTGTGTCAGCTTGTGGTTTAGAAGGCTCAATAAGAAAAAACAACATTTGCAAGGTCGATTGTTTAATATTAAAGAAATTCATGTACTATTCGTAACAATGCAGCTTGGAGGTTATGTCTGGGTGGCAGATTCACCACCAAAACCGCTACTTTCTTTCTGAAGGGCTATAAACTGATTCCTGATACAGCTGGTGCCTCTGTTGGTATTGACTTTTTATTGTTGCTGGCAGGATACTATGCCAATGTAATTCTTGCAAGGAAAGGCTGATGAGTCTGAGTGAGTGGGAGAGACATACTGGTTCAAGGAAGAAGAACTGGAAGATGAGTGTTAAACTTAAGAGCAATGGGGATCCATTGGTAACCTTGGTAAGCCTTTAAGATCTTCATTTATCTGAAAGTTGGTGGTCTACAATGATCGCTATACTTTCATATTCACCTAGTTTTCAATAAAATTCAAAGGTATGAGAACTTGATATGGCTTCTTTCACGTTTGTCATTACCTTCAGTTGGATGATATTCCCTGCGCAAATTTGAAATCTTCTACACCAAGTATTAATAAAGAAGAGTTGCTGAAATTGCTAGGTACACTGGCTCTTGAGTTTATGTTGGTTTCTGCAGTTGGTGTGTGCAACCTGTTCCACAACTAATGAATTTGATGCTTGCAGCAAACTCTTTTAGACCTGTCAATGCTAGATGGACAACTGAACGTTGTGCTGTTTGTCGATGGGTTGAGGATTGGGACTACAATAAAATTATTATTTGCAACAGGTATTTCCTGCTAATCTTTGAGGCTTTTTTGACACCCTTAGTTTGTGGATTCATTATATGTTTTAGGACTGCGTGTAGCTGAGAAATTTCTCTCCAAAATCTTTATGTGCAGATGCCAAATAGCTGTCCACCAAGAGTGCTATGGAGCACGTGATGTACAAGATTTTACAAATTGGGTCTGTCGAGCATGTGAACTGCCGAAACAAAAAAGAGAATGTTGCCTTTGTCCTGTCAAAGGTATTGTTCCTGCCATGATGTCGTATGCCATCACAGTATTGAATGATACCTCACATTTTTTCTAAGGCTTTCCGGTGTTCCTTATTCTCGTGTTTGTATGATGTACCTCATTTGATAAATTATAGTGGCGCTTGGTGTCCATTTTCCCTAGTCTTGGTTCTCTGCATTATGTTATATTTTTAATGTTGTCAGTATTCATCTCTCTTTTTCTTAATTGCTTTAGGTGGTGCTCTCAAGCCGACAGATATTGACCAACTATGGGTTCATGTTACATGTGCCTGGTTTCAACCTAAAGTCTCTTTTCCTGTTGATGAGACAATGGAGCCAGCCATGGGCATATTGAGCATCCCTTCAGAGTACTTTAAGAAGGTTAGGATTTCCCATTGTTATTTTGTATAATGTTATGCGTTGGATATTTATTGTCTGTTTATTTGTTGAAATCCTGCCTTAATGTTTTTTTTACACTATGTTGTCATGTGAATTCCAGACATGTGTTATATGCAAGCAGATGCACGGTGCCTGCACTCAGTGCTACAAGTGTTCTACTTATTATCATGCAATGTGTGCATCAAGAGCAGGATATCGCATGGAGGTAGACTGTGGAAATCCTTTTCTTTCTTAAATAAAAAAGAAATTCATATTATGTCTTATGAGTCTTATGATGCTTGTCTGAGAGTTTGGCACTTATACTCACCTGCTTGGTATTTTTTATTGATTCTGTGTACTGTTGCTTTGAAGAGCACAAGCCTTATGCTTCATTTTTCCATTCAAGTGTGACCTGTACATTTGTTTATAATTTATTCTCTATCATTTGATATTAATTTATTAGTCAATTGTTTCTTCATTAATGCACAGCTGGAGAAAGCTTATTATAATTGATGTTTTTCTGTTGCTTGTAGTTGCAATACTCGGAAAAAAATGGAAGGAACATAACAAGAATGGTTTCCTACTGTGCATTTCACAGGTAATTTTATTTTCACCTTACTGTCTCACCCTCTGGTTCAAATATATATCAATTTGTCAAATTTTTCCCATTCTTAAAAATAATAGTTCCAATATAGGCTCACGACTCTTATTTTTCAGACCTTATTTTTTCTTTTTGGTGTCCATCTTAGTAGTGTAACATTCTTTTTTGAACAAAATCAATGGTAATCAGATGCATTAAATTGACAAGATATTGCAACAGTTCTGTTATCTCATAGTTATTTGTGGGAGTGACAATTCTACCCTAAAGGATTAAGTGCCACAAATTTGTGTTTCTTACACCTGTTCTATTGGCCCTTCGCAGTACTCCTGACCCAGATAATGTCTTGATAGTTAAGACCCCTGAAGGAGTTTTCTCAACCAAATTTTTGCCCCAAAATAATGAGAAACAGACTGGTACTAGATTTGTCAGGAAGGAAAATCTACAGGAGAAAGTCTGTCCTTCTAAAATTTCTGACTGCCCAGCTGCAAGGTGCCTACCTTATGAAATGCTGAAAAATAAGGTATTTTCATGCCCATATTCTGTTCTGTTTTGTCGTTCTTCCCAATATGATAAAAGATAGATTGGCAGGGATAATCTATGAATTTGTTACACAGTCCACTTCCTTTTTGTAATTCTCTGTAGCCCATCTTTTGGACTTTATGTTCTTTCTCCGTTTGGTAATTTCTTTTGTAGTTTATGTAAAATTCTTAGTTCATCCAAGCAATTTAGATTCTTGTCTGCATGGGTTTCTCTCATGCTGTAATCCATCCCTGGTTTTGCTTGTTCAAAGGATGGGACTCTTAGTGGCAGTTATACATTTCTTTTTTGGAATAATAGGTTGTCTATCTGCCTAGGTTTTATTCTGTTATTCTGTAAGCTAGCCTCTAGCACTAAATTTTCTGCATGTTCCAGAAAGAACCAGGAGAGGCAATTGCCCACAGAATAATGGGACCCCGACATCATTCCCAGGAGTCAATTGAGGGTTTGAACGCTTGCATGGTAACTATCCCATTCTGACTACTGTATTATCTTTCTTCCCGCAACTATTGAATGATAGAAGAACTTATGCATCTTACCCACTCGTTAACAGGATCAGAAGGATGAAAAACCCTTTGCAACTTTTAAAGAACGACTTCGGTATTTACAGGTTTAGTTTCTGACTGATTGTTTTTCCTACTACTTGATGATTTCAGTATACTGATACACTCAATGTTTGGTAATTTCAGAAAATTGAAAATAAAAGGGTCTCTTGTGGTCGATCTGGAATACATGGATGGGGGCTCTTTGCTGCGAAGAAAATTCAGGAGGGGCAAATGGTAAGTTATATGTGTTTTTTTCCAATAAAACTTGATAGTGTATCATGGTAAATAGTTAGCATTCCTGTTCAATTGTTTGTTGTGCATCCAAATACTAGGAGCCTGTTCTTAACATGTTAATGGATCACTCTTGTGCCAGGTTATCGAATACCGTGGGGACCAAGTTAGACGTAGCGTAGCAGATTTGAGGGAAGCACGATATCACAGGGAGAAGAAAGATTGCTATGTAAGTTCGCTGTGTTTTTTTACGGAGGTCATCTATTATACTTTTGACTTGAATGATTTAGGCAGTTCTACCTGTGAATAATGCAATGATTTCCAGATAGGTCAATGATCTACTTGAAATACCACATCTTAACTATCTGCGATGGTGATGATTCTTTCTTTTGCACTGCAGCTGTTCAAGATTAGTGAAGACGTTGTTGTTGATGCTACAGAGAAAGGGAACATAGCCCGCCTGATTAATCACTCGGTAAATCTTTGGGTTTCCCATTTGCAGCTTCTCTCTACCTTAAATAGCCCAACAAAATATTACAGCTAAACATTATCATCACGCTTTCAGTGTATGCCTAATTGCTACGCAAGGATCATGAGTGTCGGCGATGAAAAGAGCCAGATAATTCTTATCGCCAAAAGAGACGTCTCTGCTGGCGAAGAACTAACGTAATTGCTCCTTACCCTGTCCTGTTCTGATGCCTTTTTTTTTTATGTCTTGAGAGTACAGCTAACTGTCTCCATTCCTGAAGCTAATCTTTACAATTTTTTGATGTCTCCTCTTGTGTGCAGCTATGACTACTTGTTTGACCCTGACGAGTCCGAGGACTGCAGGGTTCCTTGTCTGTGTAAAGCTCCTAACTGCCGTGGATACATGAACTGAAGTGAACATTCTCACAAGGCTAACCCCCCCCCCCCCCCCCCCCCCCCCCCCCCCAAACCACGCCAAAGGGCTATATTCTCAGATTCATCATGATTCTTTCGTTCATTCAAAAGCTGGTTGTCAACAAGTATCAAAGTTTGTGATTTTTTTACACAAATTTTGCTAGATAGCGAGGTTTGATTTACCGGTTTCGGACTTTGGGCGAGAACATAGCTGTCAATTAGCAACACGCTGCCAGTCCCTTGTAAATTCTTATTTTGATGTAATAAGATAATTTCATAGTGTTTTTCTCCATGATGAAAAGAAAGAAATGAAAATCCAGATTCGTACCATTTTCCGCTGTGCTAGAGACTATCTGTAGTTTTCTGTAAAGTTCAGTACTCTACTTCAGTTTCAGTTTCAGATAGGCCGTGAGTGGCGCTGCTGCCGCCACCCAGTGGGTCGTCGTCAGAAGGACACGTGTCCCCACCCCCTCCCCCGTCGCTGCGCCTGGGCCCCGATCCGCGTGGGATCGGCTTGTCAGTGACCAAACGGGTACGGACGACGCGCCACAAGCTAGGAGTAGTTTCGTCCTCCTCTCTCTCTCCCCCCCCCCGCCGCTCGCCGCGGCGAGAGCACGCGAGGTCACGAGAGGAGGAAAAAAAAAAGAGAGAAAAGCGAAGTCGAGAAGCTACCAAACGCGAGCGGAGATGGGGTTATCTACTGCTGCGCCCGCGAGCTGCTTCCCCTCCACTTCGTGCCCGCGGCTACTGCTCCTTCCGCTCCAACCACCACCGCGGCGGCCGTCTCGGCGCCTCGTTTCCCCCGGTGTGGCTTGCTTCGGTTCTCCGCTGCGCGCCCTCTTCCACTGGCCCCCCGCGGTGGGCTCCTCCATGCGCCGCCGAGGGAGACGATGCAGGGCCGCGGCCCCTCCCGCCGCGCCCGTCGCTGGGGAGGCCACCGGCGACGGCGGCGGCTCTGGTCCCGGCGCCGAGGATAAGGTGATGGATGGTCCGGTGCAGGTTTCTCTGCTCCGTGGAGTTCCCGCTGTGTTTTTGTTTTTGGGTTTGTGCGCGCGTGATCTGCTTCGGTGCTTGTTCATAGCTTAGCTACTAGTGTGAGTTCAGACTTCAGAGTTCGTTAGGTATACATCATTTGCAATTCGAGGTTTAGGTTTGTGCTGTAATCCCGCGGCGGCCTGTAGGTTTTTTCGATTGGCGATTTTCCGGTGGTGTGGTGTGATTGGCGCTGTGGGTTTGCTATCTATGGGCAGTCTTCGGCTTCGAAATCATCCATGGGATGACGTTTTGAATTGTTCATTCATACATAGCCAAAAGTATCAATTGTCTGCTCTCTTGTGATTATGTCATTTCACTCATTTGGTTCTATCTGGCTGTGTAATTTCGATTTATAATGTGAATTCTCAATTATGAAACTGTATGAGCCTTGTGATCCGCAATTGTAAATGTAATTCTAGTATGTGTACAAGGTGCAGTGTCGTCTATTAGCTGTTATAATTTTTTAGGAATTAGTACTTCATTTGTGTTTTTTGTTCAGTACATGTTATGTTACGGCCTATGGGCTTACAGCTAGTGGTGTGCTATATATGCCTATATTTCCTTTCATCTATGGTGGAGGCAGTGCCTTTCTGTGGTGCTTGGTGCTTCTTATGCTATTCTGGCTTCTATTTGTTCTGTTGCTAATTGATGTGTGTTGTTATCTCATTCTGCTAGAGAGTTGATACGGACCTCAAAACACTAGCTAGAAGATTTTGGAAAGTTGCTGCCCCTTACTGGTGGTCAGAAGATAAAGTGCAAGCAAGGCTGAGGCTAGCTGCAGTATTTGCTCTTACATTAGCAACTACTGGAATTAGTGTTGGATTTAACTTTCTGGGTCGTGACTTCTACAATGCCCTTGCTGGTATGTTCTGTCTTGTTTAAATTGTTACCTTGTAGATTCATTGTACGTTCTGAACAAAATTACACACACGGAATTGCAGTGCACATAACAATACGAGGGAGCAGGAGAGGGAGAGGTCCTTTATATAGTACACAATAAGTCTATTGTACTAAAACCGGCACATGCTCATTTGAAAGTTTCGGTGATCTGCAAGATTCAAACTAGACAAAAAATAAGGACACTTCTGCTTTTCATTGTTACAAGTGTTACTGAAGGTGGCATGTCATTGTCATCAAAAGTCCAAAGTGGATGTACAATAGCTTCTCTTTTGTTTTCTAACACACATTTAGTGTTTTCTCTCGCAAGACAAGGACCAGGAACAATTTACCAAGCAACTGCTGTATTACTTGGGAGGTTTTGCTGTAGGAATACCGGTGAGCATATTGCTGCTCTTTTGTAGGTATTGCTCTTCAAGCTGTTAGCCTGTTACAACTATTTGTATCACTTAGACACAGATTGAGAAAATATCAGATTGTGCTAACTTATGACCAACCTTTCTTTCATCACTTGTTTAGATTGTTTATATGAGAATTATATCACATAACACTAGATTTTCCGTAAGTAATATCACAATATTATAGTTCCATTCATGTAACTATATTACCAAATTTGGTATTGCTGTCAATGTACATCTCGATTCTCAAAGATGATAAAAATTCCAATGTTAAATAATTAGAATGTAGAGAGTAATATTTGGAAGGCAACACCGTCATAGTTGTCTATTTCAAGTATCAATGGTTATCATGGCACTGGTGATCTCTGAGTTCTGCTTGTTCTTTTTTTTTAATGGTATGTATCCTTTTAAAGGCTTTCTAGAACTCTACATTGAAACTTCGATAGTTATCTCAGCAAAATTCATTGTTACTATTCGATCTGGAGCCCAGCAACTTGTCTCCATCTGGCGAAATACCCCAATTATGACCATAAACCATTCAGCAATTTGATTTTCCCACTAGATGGATTAGCTTCTAGAATCTTACTTCTGTTCCTGTTTTCCAGCAGTGTGTCTAGAATTGCTACTACTTCTATTTGTATCTATCAATCAAGGATATGTACTTTTTGTGTTGCAGAATCAACAACCTGTATTCCTATGAGTATAATTGTGTCCTGATTTCTGCTCTCACTATCCTGCAGTTCTTTGTCTTGAGGGACTATGCAAGGGAGACCCTTTCTTTAAGATGGCGATCTTGGATGACAAGTTATTACATGAAGCGCTACTTTAAAAATAGAACTTTCTATAAGATTCAATCTCAATCAATAATTGATAACCCAGATCAACGGATCAATGATGATCTCAGTGCATTCACTGGAACCGCGCTTGCATTTTCTCTGACATTTTTTAATGCTGCCGTGGACTTGATATCATTCAGCAACATCCTTTATGGGATCTATCCACCATTATTCATTGTTCTTATTGTCTACTCCCTTGGGGGCACTGGAATTAGCATCTTCCTTGGTAAAGTAAGTTGCTTATCAATATTATTTATCTCCAACTTGCATTGAACATACTCTTTCTTTCTTCTTTAAAACTAATTGCTGGCTATTCTTGTACGGACAGAATTTGGTCAACTTGAACTTCATGCAAGAAAAGAAAGAAGCAGATTTTCGTTATGGACTTGTCCGAGTTAGAGAAAATGCTGAATCGATTGCTTTTTATGGTGGCGAAGAAAATGAATTGCAACTTTTATTGGATCGATTCAGGAGGGCTTTTGAAAACCTTAGTGTAAGCATTGCTTGTATAGACTTTCTTTCACCATACATCATTATTCATTTTACACTACATGTTTGTTCTGACATTTAGTTTTATAGTACTGGAATAGGATATAATAACTACTAAAAGCATCCTAGAACATATAAAACATACATATTCCTTTATGTGGCTGTGGTATTTCATGGGTTACATGCCAATTTTAATACTCAGATTTTTGTTTGATGTAAATTTGTCAATAATATACTATTAAAACCATGATGTAATAATAACATTTTGGTTTTACACGTGCTGTAATATTCTTCTTACAACCAAATTAGTAATATAGTACACCTAGTAACTGGTATCCAAAAGTTTTTTTGAAGACTTATCCAAATGTTAGATAATCTATGGATTCCAAAACGAAGCCTTCGGCCATACTAATAGGAGTAGTTGCTTTTTATGAGACTAATATCCCTGAAAAACTGGCACTTTGCAGCAGCTCCATGTTTTTTGACTGTTCAGATGGAAACTTAAGATGTGAGTTATTTTTCTAAGCAGGTCAATTTATTTTTTTTTCCTGTTCTGTTTGCAGGAATTGCTGATAGCATCTCGTAATCTGGAGTTTTTCACCAATGGTTACCGTTATTTAATCCAGATCCTGCCAGCTGCAGTTGTTGCTCCAATGTACTTCTCAGGAAAAATTGAATTTGGAGTAATAAACCAATCAGTGTCTGCTTTCAATCATATCCTTAGTGATTTTTCTCTCATTGTGTTCCAGTTTCAGTCAATTAGTGCATTCTCAGCGGTTATTGATCGTCTAGGTGATGCCTCTTTCTCTCTCAGCATTGCTTGCTAACATATCTAGACTATTCTAATTGAACAATAATCTTCAGGTGAATTTGATGATCTGTTGGATGGAAATGATTCATCTTTATCCAAGCGTGATAACATTGATGGGATCAACATCATTTTCAAGAGCACTGGTCCTTCTGTACTGAGTTCCAATGGATCACCGACACAATCTGATCCATGCGTGGTTCTTGAGATTTGTAATTTGACATTATTAACACCCAGGAGTGGAAACATTCTTATTACTGACCTCACTATGGAACTCAAAGAAAAGGACCACCTACTGGTATTTGGTTTCTTTAGCTACTTGCCTACTTGTAAATAGGAGAGATAAATGTTATCACTGCCATCTGACAGAGGAGATATGTTCATTTTTCGCCTTTAGGTGATGGGGCCCAGTGGAAGTGGGAAAACCTCTTTGTTACGTGCTTTGGCTGGCCTTTGGACCAGTGGTACTGGGGATATCATATACCATGCAAGAAGTTCCATGGAGCTTCAAACATCAAATGCAGGTCCTGATGAGCCATCCAACATACAGTCAAACGGCGAACAACTGCTACAAAGTTCAAAGCAGAGAAGGGATAATGGTATATTCTTTGTTCCACAGAGACCATATATGGTTTTGGGAACCCTTCGTCAGCAATTGCTCTATCCTACATGGACTGAAGATGTTCATCATTCATCAAATAATGATCCTCAAAGTACAGGTAATTATTCCTATATTGCACGAGGAACAATCAAGTGCAAACTTCTTTCTTGTTAGAGACCATGACGGCAAACCACCTGCTTGGTAGAAACCACATCGGTGTGGACACTAAATTAACATGAAAGTTTTGTATACACTGTGCAATGTAAGCCATAGAGGTACCATACCATCATATAAACTTTCGATTATTTTAAACATGTACATGAGGACAAGAACTGACCCCATGGGGTAACTCTGAATTTAAGTGACTTCATTAAAATGCTGTGACGTTTGTTCAAAAAAATTACAATGCTATGGCATTCTGGAATATTGTATCTTGAAAGAAGTGAAGTATAAAATTATTATAATGTTCACCAAACTCACTTCACCGTTGCTCTTTTTTTCTTCTTTGAATCCTTACAGTTGCATCATTCTTTTCCTAATAGTGGTGAAACAGTTAAAAAATGTTTGTATTTTGTTGTTGGATGTGGTATAAAGCTATAGAAATCCGTATTGATACGAAGATAACACATTCTGCCTCAAGTTTATTTGATACAATACTTCTGGCAGGAAGCTCTGGAACATGCATTTGCATCTACCTAATTACCTAGAGTTGTACCATCTTGTGAATTTCAGACCCTCTTACCTTTGAAGTCTCCACATCAGATGGAGTTGGTTCCAAGTCTGAGATGCCCACAACTGATGAACTGATCAGAGTGCTTGAGGCTGTTAAGTTGGGCTATATATTGCCTCGTTTCAATGGTTTGGACTCTATGCATGATTGGGCCAGCGTTCTCTCTCTGGGGGAGCAACAGCGTCTTGCATTTGCTCGGTTGTTACTTGCAAAACCAACTTTGGTCCTCCTTGATGAGTCCACAAGTGCACTAGATGATATGAATGAGGTAACAACTAACAATTCTATTATGATGCTATATTTGCCATACTGTTACTACTAAATTACTAGTAACACACTAGCTACCATGAATTGCCAAAAAATGCTAAGTATGGATTCGTCACCCCCTGAATTACATAAATGCTTTTACTTCATTTAGAGGCAAAACAGAGAGGATTGATGACCTCTGCTTATGAATGCATAAACAATACAGTGATCACTGATTCACTGACCTACATTTACTCATTATTACTTCTGACTACTTTGTTCGTTTTCACAGCGTCATCTATACAGTCAGATTGAAGCTGCAGGGATTACTTACATAAGCATTGGTCACCGGAAAACACTGCACAAGTTCCACAACAAGGTCTTGTACATTTCAAAATCCGATTCAACGGATAGCAACCCACGTAATTGGGACCTAAATTCCACAGAACAGATGTCGATTGAAGAGTCATCCTCATTTGCTTCATAAGAATTTCATTATTTGAGCAACATTTGCCCCTGAGCAGTTTTGTCGCAAGATTTCACCCATACCATACGTGAAGTATATGGTGCCCAGCCAAGCACCCAAAATGTGCCATGCTGATTGTTATAAACAGAAGATGGGATGCTTGAGTAGTTGAGTTGTATGACCAAAATTGCTAGTACGATGCTACAAACCAACTCGAGGTGTGGCACAGATTTTAGCACCTAAAGGTTGAAAGGGAAGCTCATCTGCTCTTGGATCGTTATACCACAAAGTTCAGAATGAACATGATATGTAGATATGCAGCCGTACGGTTGTGCTTCATCTTAATTTCTCCCTCTGATCTTTTTGAGTTTCTTTTAAAATGACAATGGAATATCTGAAACTGTCTCTTTGTTATTATGTGTGTCCTTGTAACTATACTGGGAATTACAGCTCTTATACATAGTGTGTGCAGACTCCGACCAAATGGCTTGAGTTGGTTCGTCACGTACATGCAATGCATGGGGAGGCCGCTTCATTGCAGCTGTCACTAAGGCTGAGTTCGGGAGTTCACTTTCTCAACTCATCTCTCTTATTTTTTGTGCATACATTTTTTTAATTACTAAACGGTATATTTTTTTGCAAAAAAAATTTATACGAAAATTATTTTAAAAAATCATATTAATTCATTTTTTTAAAAATTAGCTAAAACTTAATTAATCATGTGTTAATGCATACGTCGTTTTGCGTGTTAGAAAGAAGGGTTTTCAATCCTTCTCCCAAACACAGCCTAACAGTGGCATAATTCTGCATAGCAGCTGATCAAACAGGCCAACTTTTGCAGTCATCAGTTGGTATCAGGGTGTGAAAAACCGCCGGTAACCGCGCGGTTACCGCGGTTACCGCCCGTACCGCGCGGTACGGTTTAATAAAATTCGTCCAAATTCAAAAAATTTTTTAAAAAAGAAAAAAATCAAAAAAAATGGTGAAGGTAGTGCTTGATTTATAGTGTTTTATGGTGAAGAAATTTTTCAAAAAAGAGTAATATTTATTCAAATTTGAGAGCAAAACGGAGAATAAATTTGAAAATTGGAAAAAGGAAAAAAAATGGGCCGGCCCGTTACTGTGCGACCCATTACACATCGCGCGGTAACCGCGCCAAACCGCGCGGTTACCGCGCCAAACCGCGCGGTTTGCCCGAATTTTTGAATTCAAATTTCGATTTGTAAATTTGTCGCGGTTTTGCGCGGTTACCGCGGTTACCGCCGGTAACCGCCGTACCGCCGGGTGGCGGTAACCGGGCCCCCGGCGGTTTTTGAAACCCTGGTTGGTATTCAATTTCCTTACTCCTTGCAAACAAACATATGGAACCACGCAAGTTGTGGCTAGCTACAAGGTGCACTAAAACGGGACTCAATGAGATACACCTCCACAATATTAACCATTGAGACCATATATGCAGTCTTGCCAAAAATCATCAAATGCACTTCCTAAAGTCCTTGAAAAACCCGAACACATCATTCAGACAAAAATGCCTTCAATTGATTAACCAATACTAGAGGCTGAGTTCGTTCTTCCTCTTCCCAACTCACCTTCCTCGTTTTTCACGTGCACGCTTTTCAAACTGCTAAACGGTGTGTTTTTTGTAAAAAGTTTTTATATGAAAGTTGCTTTAAAAAATCATATTGATCCATTTTTGAAAAAAAATTTAGCAAATACTTAATTAATCATGTGCTAATGAGTCGCTCCGTTTTGCGTGTCAGAGAGATTAACTCTCAACACTAACTTTAGAACTCAGCCTAGGTAGCTTATATTGTATACTTCAATCGTAGAGGTGTAGGTGGGTCGACCACGAACCCAGTTATAAACTAATTAAGTGGGTTGACCAATGGTTTACCCACTTATTTGACCTATAATGGGTTAGCGGGTTAGCCTACTAGTTCAATCTTATTTTGAGACATCTATCCACCCATCCATCAAATATCAATTCGATCGTATTAAATCTACAATATAGACGTAAGTTTTTGTCGTTTCTAATAATAGAAATGGGAGTGGTTTTTCCCCTCTATTTCTAAAAGAGAGAATACTCCCTCTGGCTCCAAATGTAGGTCGTCTTAGAGCTGTGCTTAAGAATTAACAAATTGTTAACATGAATCTATTGCCTGTGCATGGTTATTATATATTGAAAATGGTGCATCATTTATATATATATCAGAGTGGTATCATTCCCTTCATAATTAAGGGTATGAAAGGAAAAATGGGGGACCAAGTTCCTCAACGTCCTATAACAACTTAAATTTCGAGAAATATAAAATAAATTACATTTAGAATCGGAGGGAGAGCATTTATATAATTACACAGCTTACATTGGTCTAAGCGGAGGGCACGTATATGATCAAATTTTATCATTTCGAATCGTTCCGAGTGTATAAAAATAGATAGAGCTAGGGAGTGAGAAAGAGAGAGGGGAGGAGCTCACATTCTTCTTCCTCCGGTTCCAGACTCCCTCTGGCAGTTGAAGTAGACGGCGGCGGCGGGGAGGCCGAGGTTGTAGAGCTCGGCGAAGTCGCGGGTGCTGAAGTTCTGGCGCCACCCCGGCGCGTACACCGTCTGCCGCCCCAGCTGCTCGAACAGCAGGAACACCAGCCTGTGGATCCCCAGCACCGGCCGCGGGCTCTCGTAGCACACCACCTCTGTCCCTGCAAAACAAGCCAATTGTTCTTCTTCACATCAGAGTGATCTGGTTGCATGTGTTGATGTATACACAGATGCATATGTAACTGTTGTAAGATTGTTCAGAGAGTGATAGTTGTTCAGTACCAAAAGAGACTCCTGTGGTTGCCGGGATATCGGTGACCAGCCTGCATTGGTAGATCGTTCCATTATATTCAGCATAGCACATGGAAGTTGAAGTTCGGTTGATCACAGTTTTGAGGAGGGTGAAAGAATCTCGCGTAAATTGATTCACATTAATTTTCCAATGAAGTCATCTGAAACGTTTTCTTAATTCTTGTGGACAAGTATGAAATGACTGACATTATTTGGAATCAATGAGGTATATATTAACCAATAACTAATCATGCGAAGGAATCGGAAAATGAGGAACTTGCTTAATTTGGCACGAAAATATTTCTATGAGTGTGCGTTGTATTTTCTACACTCATAGAGAGAACTGGGGAATTAATTTTTCCTAGGAATTTATGTAAGTACTTGTAAAACGATTAATCCGCGTGATCCTATGCTCCCTTTGTAGAAAAGTGCACTAAAATTGTGGAAATAAAAAATATTTTAAAAAATCGTTTAAATTCAACCAATATTTGCTCTTTTTTTTATTTTGCAAGGTTGTTCAACGACTCATTGTCTTTTGCAAACTTTTACTCCCTCCGTCCCAAAATATAAGAGATTTTAGATGGATGTGACACATCCTAATTTGTAGTACTAGGATGTGTCATATTCACCTAAAATCCTTTATATTTTGGTACGGAGGGAGTATCTCTCTACTGGAGGAGGATATATTGAATTAATGTTCAAAGTGTCTTTTAACAAATAACCATAAAACTAGTGTACTAGAGAAAATGCCACAAATTTAGAGCGTCTTGGAACAAAATTTATCATAGGAATTCCACCCTATGATATATAATGGAATTCTTCTTTTACTGGGATGAACCGGTTATTTTATCATAGGGTGTTAACGCCAAAATTTAGTAAAATTCTTAGTGGATTCGGTTAAGGAAAGAACACAATCAGCCGATGGAAAGCTTATCCAAAAAAGATTGAGTTCAAGAAGAAATCGTGAAGACCATGACATAGCACCTTAATTTATTTATTAATTAGATAAGTTTTGTATTTAGAAAAGTTTGTGTCATGTCCGATAAGAACTTTATGTTTTTCCTTTTATCTTTAGAAAAGTTTGTGTCGTGTCCAATTAGGACTCATATCGGCCTATGGATATAAATATATACACCTGGGGTCCCTATAATTATCTCCACAGATCAATATATCTACTTTCGGCGCATCGCCATCCTCTTATGAGGTTTTGGCGCATGGGTTGCATCGATTGAGTTTGACCTCCTGCAAGAAGTGAGTTTCGTCATCTTCACATGCGCTAGCGTGGCTAGGACTTCATCGGTTTGAGTCTGATATCCTAATCGAGCTGACACAAGTGTTGCCTATCTGGTATATCATCTCTATCTTTAGTTCAATTACTGTTTATAGACACATCGGCTTAGTTAGGACTTTTTCGGTTAGGTCTGATATTCTGATCAAGTTGATGTTTCTTTAAACATAATGTCGCTTTAGATAGATTTGTTATATTCATCATATTAGACAGATTTATCGGCTCATTGAGTATTAGATTATCATATATCTCATGCTGCATCGGTTAGGTCTGACTACTAGATTGTTGTTGATAATCTAAATCTTGTTAAGCCGATAGGTTCATGCTAATGTTTCATCGGAGTGTTAGCTGATCTTATCTGATGTGTTAAATTTCTCTTTGATGGTTTTACTGTCTTAGTTAAATTTAATGTATGACCACTTTGATTGGTATCATATCGGCTTGCTTAAATTTATCAGGCAATTATCAACCTTATACTACATCGATTGGGTTCAACCTATGGAGTTGTGGTTGTAAGTTAGATTTATTTAAGTCAGTATGTATCAATCATTGTTTCATCGGGGTTTCAGCCGATGAGTTATCTAAATGTTGCATCGGCTTATAAGGATTATATACAAGTTGGTTTTAGCAAATTGCAGCAATCGAGCTGATCGAGCAAAGAACAGAGCGGCACCTCTCGTTTTTGCTCGACCAACTAGAGGAGGGGGCAGGTTTTGCTCTATTTTTTTTTGGTTTAAAGCCTGTAAGGTTAGTATTTATTGTTTCTCACTCCGTTTTACTTTTGCTTGTTGAATTGAATTGCCATTTGCTACGTACATATACATATAAACTACGGAACCTTAACAATTATTTGTATTTGTTTTCTAGGGATAATTATTATATTTTTTTGTGTTGATTTAATTAGATCATTCTCGGATGACCACATGCTAACTTTGAATTGGTCTGTCTTGACAAATTTTATGTCTTCTATTGTAACAATAGAATAATTGTAATCATTTCTTATATTAACTATAATCAACCTTGTTTTGTTAAAAAAATGTGGCCTGGAATTTAATTAACCATGTGAAACATCCAGTCCTATTTTTACTGATTGTACAAACTTTGCACATGATCTTTGGACACATCTACGTACAGTGCACATGAGTGTTTTGTGATGGGAGGATTCTTAATTTTATTGTTTTGGTCAGTTGGTCTATATAGTTCCCTTCACACCCCGAAAGTTCTAATTAACTATTGACATGCAACCGATTGCAATCAATATCCCAGGCCGTATGATCATATACAGCATTGCTAAAATCATTTTTGCAGCTGTGTGTGGCAATATATACAATACCAATTGTGCATGCAAATTATCATTTTAAATTGGTAAACTGCTTCGAAGGTCTCACATATATGAACATTAATTGGATGCAACCATGCAAAAGACATATCAAATAAATATGGACTTTCCAGATGAGTATATTCCTCTAGCAACTGTGCACATGCATTACATACCCTCCTTAATTACTGTAACTTTCTTGGCTTGTTTTTACTGTACTGCAAATTCTTCTCTAATAAATTTATCAAGAAAATCAAAATCTATTCTCTAGTTTCAGATATAAATACTTTAATCTGCACCGTCTTTTATCCAAATCTTTTGTCATCTCTTAATTACTTTAGTTGAACCAAGCTAGGAAGAGGAGAAATCAACTTGTTTTAATTTCATGTGATGTGTATGCATTCAAGCTCAAATGTTTAATTCTTTAGTAATTTTCATAATACCTTGGCGGTTTTGATGCTATCCTTCACGGTTATAAATCGGCGGTTGGCCGACAAGATATATTACCTTGGCGGTTTTAATGCTATCTTTGGCGCAGTTTTTGGCTGCCAAGCAAATTGCGGATTCTTGTAGCACCACATTTGAGGGCAAATGCCAGACAAAATAACTTGATAAAAACTCTTTTCTAAATAAGGAAAAAAATTTAGGCACATTTTGCTGGGTAGAATGTTTTAGAAAACCCTATCGCGTCCAACATGATATGGTGTTCGACGCGCGGTGTGGGAGAATTTGAATCGAATACCTACCTTTTAGATTCTTTTTAGATAGTGGAAATGTTTTATCTACCTTTTAGATAATGGAAGAGTAAAATTAAAACTCTTATATCTTCATAGATGTGCAATGCAAATAATCTCTACCAATCCATACAATTTATTAGCATGTGTACCTACTGTAGATACAAGCAAATCATTTTATATATTTCCACTAGCTAGGAATTATATGTGACAATATTTTATCAATAATCCTAGCTACAATATATTTGTTGAAATGATTCTGAAAAATATATATATGTTGAACTCTTGTACACATAAAAAAAAACTATACTGCACTTAAACATGACCTGATTTTCTAACATTATTTGACATTCCATGGAAAATCAATAAAATGTTGAATGCTGATCATAAATCTGATGTTGTTTCTGTAATCAAGTATCTCGGTCAGTTGATTAGTTTATTTGTCTACGTACTATTGAATATGTATCTTAAAGAGAAATTTACCATCTTTTGATAAAGTACCTTAAGATATTAATTAACATTTTACACTAAAAATTTTAATACCTCGAGATACCTAATATCTAGAGTAAAAAATATATTTTTACACTAAAAAATACGGTACCTCTTGGTATCTTCTCAAGGATGATAAAATTGTCCGTATCTTAAGATGTACTCAATGTTTTTGCTGTGCTATAACTCAGTTTGTGTAAACCATGTGTTTTTCTCCCAGAGACGACGTAATGATACAGAGATCATGATCACATATGAGTGTTCTCAAGGAAAACTAGCAATCAAACAGTGCTCGGCACATCACTAGCAGATCGAATTGCAGAGAGAAATGTGTGCTCCATATTTATTGTTTTTCATCTAAAACTAAAAGAAGTGTGTCCCTTTTGCAGTCAGCGATTCAACTCTCATGTTCGTAACAGTATTCACTGGCTGCTACCCTGCTGCTAGTGGAAATTATAATATTAATTAAAGAATAAAAAGGCAAAAATTAAGTGCAACACCAACACGAACACGGCCGCTTGGATGTACGCGCCGGCTGGCTATAGCTTAGCTCTATCTCGTACGCGACACGATAGACGATACGACACGAGACGACGAGGTGAAGGAGCTGAAACTGAACTGAATCCGAGTCTGAATCAGATCAGCGTCGCGTCAGCGTCAGCTAGAACAGCTGCTGTGCTGTGCTGCGCTGACTCGATCGACCACTCACCAGTGCAGGTACTCCCTGAGGTTTGGATCGCTCGGGCTCGGCGCGTCCGGATCCACCATCACCTGACCACAAATCGATCGATCGATCGAGTCGAGCAGCAGCAGTCAGCCACATGTGATGCTAATCAAGCGAGCTGCCGGCGCCGGAGGCGGCGGCGTACGACGTACGTACCAGGGTGTAGAAGGTGCGCATGTCGGGGCCGCCGACGGCGACGCGGGGCTGGTCGGCGACGGCGGACGGCCGGAGCTCGCAGCCGTTGGCCACCTCCCGCGCGCCGTACGCCACCCGCAGCGCCACTCTCCTCACGAACGGGTCCACCACGTCCCCCACCACCCTCCCCAGCACCAGCGGGTCCCCTCGTCCCCGGCTCATCTTCCTTCTCCTCCTCCTCCTCTCTCCCACGTCTAGCCGCCGCCGCTGCCGCCAAGCTCGATCTCGTCCTCACGCTTCGCACAGTTCGCACTTGCACCACCGAGCCGGCCTTATATAACACCAGATCGCGAGCTCAGCTCAGCTGGTGATCAGTGAGCTGAGTGGACGAGCGGCAGGACGACGGATCGGTGGAGGACGTAGGGCGCATGCGCGCGGCAGCGGGATGAGCGGCGGCCGGGCGGGGCGACCGATGGAGAGGACGGGAGGAGGTGGTGTGGGCACCCCGGCGAGGGTACAACCAGCTGGCAATCGGCCGGCCAACTACTGCCCATCATCCGGCTACAGCTCTGCCGGCCGACGAGACTACGTCTTTGGCGAGAGGAGGGGAATGGTCTCTGCTTCTCTGCTGCCTCGTCGATCTAGGAAAGCTTGGTACCCTACACTACACTGCCACTCCTACGTACTTACTCCACTGTTGCACATGCCGTACCAATAGCTGTACTAACTCTCTTTTTCTGTTTCATATTACAAGTCGTTTGATATTTTGTTGTTAATCAAAGTTTTTTCAGTTTAATTAAGTTTATATAAAATTTAGGAACATCTATAATATAAAATTAGTTCAATTAAATTTAGCATTGAATATATTTTAATAATATATTTGTTTTGTATTAAAAATGTTAGCATATTTTCTATAAATTTGATCAAACTTAAAAGAAGTTTGACTAAGAAAAAAATTCAACGATTTATAATATGAAATGGAGGGAGCAGCTACTACTCCATCCATCCGTCCCAGAATAAGTTTATTTTTTGTTTATCTCATTTGTCACGAGATAAATTCAATTTTGAGTAATAATTGCATTGGATGTTATGAAGACACTATATAAGTGTATTAATGGGAGTAGATAAAAAGAGAAATAATTGTACTGTGATTTGATAAAGTAAAAGTATTTTAGTTTTTTAGTTTAATATTGGTATATATGGAATATCTGAAAATTAAACTTATTTTGGCACGGGACGGAATGGAGTAGTCTTCTTCATCTAATTTAGCTCCTTGACCTTAATTATTAGTAGCAGATATATTATATCTCGACTAAGTAATTAACAGTGTTCTCTTTGTTTTTCTCATAAGAGCGAATCCAATAAACGAACTTTAAAAATTACCATATCAGATTTAAACTTAGGTGAATGAGAGAGAAAAAAAAGCAGATTTATAGACAACTGCAGTATGAGATTTGTGTATGAGAGACGAGCCATATATTAATGGCGTACTCTTTTTATGGGATTATATCTTATTTTTTTATAAAAATTAAGAAAGTATCGAGGAACAACATGTGATGTTGGGGTGATATAGGCGAAAGAATAAATATTACTTTTTTCGTCTCAAAATATAAGAGATTTTGGTTGAATGAGACAACTACGAATCTGGGCGAGCCTGTCCAGATTCGTAGTATTAGGATATGTTACATCCAATCAAAATCGCTTATATTTTAGGATGAAACAAGTACTCCGTACAAAAGATAATAGATGAGGGAATAAAGTGATACAAAAGGTGATAGGTGAAGGAATAAACTAATATAAAAGTTAGGGATGAGTAATAAAGTATTGTCTGGAGATACCAAAACCTATTATATTATTATGACAAATTTAAAGGGCATCATCCCTTATATTATGACATGTCAATTTTTATAGTCAGTAGTTAGCGATACTATTAAACTTGATGTAAGTCAATTTTTTATTTTTATAAAATACTATAAAGATATACCCCTGTTTAATGATGAATTTAATAAAACTAACTTAATGTTAGAGATATTGCTATATTTTTTTTATAAATTTGATCATAGTTAAATAAAGTTTGACTTCAGAAAAACTTTGAACATCTTACAATATAGTAAAACAGAGGAGTAATTATAATTAATAGGGTTGTCTGTTTTTCTTAATAAATGACTATTAATTATCTGTCAATCACTTTTTATCAACACTAAGTCAATCCCAATAACTCGCACTTATATCATAACTAGATCAAATCAAAAAATTAAAAAAAACAAAGCAAACATAAACTTGCAATTCATCTGTTTACTAAATTTGTAGTTACTAACATCGTAAAAGTTTAGTTTAGGATATACTCACTCCTTATGTATGTTTTAGATCCCTCCGTTTCAAAAATACCTCTATTTTTAGTCATAGGTGTTTGTGAAAAAAAAAACAAAATACCTCTCATTAATAAAAAAAGTATTGGTGATGTGTAGATTAAGATTACTATTAAATAAATAAAACTCATCGATTTATTGATGGAGAGTGGATATGGATAGGAGTAAATTTATTTTGAGATAGCAGAGATCAGAAACAAACTTATTTTGGAACGAGCAAATAACGCGCAAGGAAAATCGTACTATTGATAAAAGGTACTCTCTTCGTCACAAAATATAAGTGATTTTGGGTAAATGTGACACATCCTAATACTACGAATTTGGACAAAAAGGCCTAAAATATAAATGATTTTAGGTGAAAGCGAAGTTTAGATTTGTAGTATGATGTGACCATGATTACCATTGATACAACCATTACTCACATCATAGGACAATTGGATGCCATTGAGATTGAGCTGCAGAAGTTATGGAATCCAATTCGGTCACCTGCTATAGTGTTGACTTCAAATGACCGCTAAATTAGCATACGAGATCCGTTTTGGGTCCATGAGTACTTGATGGAAAGCTCTCGGAGTACTCTTTCCAACGGATCCAACTTCATCTTCAAATTCCTTCTCAGTCATTCGCAATCACAAAAACAAAGTGTTGCATCGCCTGTAATAGGCCTATGGGCTTGTAACTTCATCTGGGACCCTGGCCCAAGTAGGGCCCATGTGGGGTATGCCCCAATCTGGTGGAGCACGACCCTAGGGATCCTTTGATCGTCCTCCTACCTTCTTAAATAGCTAGATACCCCTTTAGGATTTCTCGGGTTTTGTTAAATTAAAATTTTAGTCATTGCTACTTTACCTCGTAGTTACATGTGTTGGCTAGACCACCTAATTACTCGTCTTCGGAACCCCAACTTATCATGAGCTTTAATTTCTATTTGCAATTTAGATTGTTTTTATCTTGTTATTGCTTGTTTATTCGATTTTGCTTGTAAAAATAAGGTTGATCTGCACCTGCAAGATCAATAACTCATGGAGAGGTATATCGATCGCTAAGGCGTAATACAACAATGTCTTATATGATTGTAGTCGGAGTTATCATCAACTCACCAAAAGATCGGGACAACCAGATCCCTGAGCGTATCAAGTGAAGTTCAAGGTTTATCATAGTATTAGAATATGTCACATCCATCCAAAATTCCTTATATTTTAGGACGAAAAAGTACTACTAAGATTATTGATAAAGTATTGAAGTTTAACTAATTAGTTCTTAGACATGGATATTACTTCCTCCATCCTAAAATATAAGAGATTTTGATATGACACATTTTAATATTATTAATCTAAACAAAATATAAGGTATTTTAAATGAATATGATACATCTATATAAAATTTTTTATATTTTGAGGGGAGAAAGTAGCATGCTATGCTATGGGTGACGCAAGACAAGACGAGTGATTGGTAGACGAAGGTACATGGGCAGGAAAGAGGTGGCTATAGCTGCAGAGGGGTCGTAGGCTATGATAGGACAGGTGCATGTCATGGCATCGGAATCTCGATCGATTGGTGTCCCCATCATCTCCACCACCATGTATTGTCTGTCGAGTTCCCATTGGCTGCCGCCCTGCTTCTAGTGACTTTCTGGCTTTCTCTTCTCTTCTCTTCTCTCTCTCGCAAGCCCACCGGTCTATCTACGTCGACGCGGCGATGGCCACGTAAAAACAGTCGCTGATTTACCGTGCAGTGCCTCTGGTTTTCGCCGGGTCGTTTACTAGATAATCAGTACCAGCGCCGTAACAAGCACGCCGACTCGCGGTAGCTATCCATTCAGCTAAGTACTCAAATCGCTTCAAAATATAACAATTTTTAACGTTTAAAATTTATTCTGAAATATCTTTTTTACTTTTTCATATTTCAACCAATCATAATCATTACTTTTTTAACCTCTTTACCTAATTCCTTATTCCAATCAACCACAAACTGTACCTCCTATTTAATTTCACTGATCCTAATTCCTATAAAACTCTAGAAGTACATATATTTAGGAATGATAGAAAGTTTTAATTTTCAGAAATCAAAATAGTTTGATGGACAGTGATGAAGCCAGTAATTTTATCATATAGAACTTATTATCATTATAACATATTTTAATGAGGTCATTATTTCTATAAATTTTAATGAATTTATATGTAAAAGCAGACACTTATAAGGGTTGTGAAAAAAACTGTATTGTAAGGATTGGGATCACCCGTAGTTTCAATACAATAGAGACTACAAGTAATGATACTGCACACAATAATAGCTATTGCTATAGTGCTGATGTAAAAAGTACTCAAGAATTCTTGTTGCAATGCTATCTACAGTACCAGATGCATTTTGACCATCAGATTTGGATCTAATAGCTGGCAGTTGTTTGCATAAGTTACAGTCCCACTACCAACCGCACCTAATCCAAATCCGGCTTATACGTAGCCCCGTCAATANATATATATATATCTATATATATATATATATATATATATATATATATATATATATATATATATATATATATATATATATATATATATATATATACACGATTCTTTTGGGATATATAAAAACATGTAACTAAACTCGGAGTTCATAATCAAACAAAAAGATGCATTCATAAAGAAAATAAAGAAAATTTTTATAGAGGTCCTATAGAGGATAATGACCTTGGCTACTTACAATGGACCTTGCAACTGCAACAATGTACTTATACGCCTTGACATGCTCATGGACAGCCTGGCTTTTAGTATTTTGACCGAAGCCTGAAAAAAGGCTAAAAGTTTATTAAATATTAGTGCTCTATATACATTTTAATTCAGAGTAATGTAACAAAATAACAAAACAATAAATGATATAAGAAAAACGAGTGTTTTAACCATCCTCGGAGTTGTTGCATTTCGGTCGGGCTTTTTAAGCCCGGCCCAGCCTAGCCCACGAATAGGTCTATTACGATTATTGGAAAGCTATTTGAAGTACTGATAGCCTCGTATTTGATACATTTCAAGATAGATCTGTCGAAAATTTCGACAGATATCACTATCTCTTGGAATGTTGAATATCCTTATCCTCATAATAACTCGATTGTATTGGTTCGTTATTAATTGTCCTTCAACTGGATTAATGGTCAATGATTTTGACAATGTCTATGCACAACACGTATCACTAGTTCATTCAACCAACCTATAAATATGTAAACCATATGCAACATGTAAAACCACAACAACCACCCATTAGATATACTTCAACAAAAGCATCATGGCTCATACGTTTCCTTTTCATCTCAACAGCCAATTGGGGAATTTTATATCAACAATCCTAGGTAGGCTGGGGAGAGCTAAAAGCCAACAATGGTGAGGTGAGCTTGGAATTGGGGAATTTTGTATCAACAATCTTACATAGAGTTTAAAACGACTAACAATATACATGATGGAGTGATATCTAAGATATATGTAGGCAGCGATAGAACCACCTCCTGCTCTCGGGTTGCGACGGTGACCGTTTAGGCTTGACACCAACACACGTACGTACAATTGTCTGTTGCTAAAAATCACCGTGAAAATTAATTATATATCAATCATTAGAAGCTGCTCTCATCGTTTTAAAATATAGATATTTTTGACTAAAAGTAAATTATGTTTATGTTTTGGAACCGAGGGAGTATCTTTTTCCCAACTTCACAATCCTTTTTGCTATGCCACTGATTTTGTAACGGTGAGGATGCATGCAGTTCCCGACAAAGATGTAGAAGGCATTGTGTGGATCAAGCCAGTACCAACTAGCTAGCTTAAGCTTAGCTTAGCTAGGCGACAAATGGCCCAGTAGTAGGTGGACAAGCTAGCATGCATGCGATGCAGATGCTTGTGGGCTATAGTGGTAGTGCCGCATCAGCTTCTGCCTCCTCCCTGATCGATGGACAAGCAAGACCTCTCTGACTCCATCACTGCATACCACTGCAACAACCACAGTCGGTCGATCTGGATTCAGCCGGCCAGAAACGAAAGCTGTAGCTATCCATCGTCCTCTATCTCGAGCAGCTAGCTAGCAATAATAGCTTTGGACAGACGCGAGCTGCGAGAAGGCGACAGCCAGCCAACGCCGCACGGACGTGCTAGCTTTGGGGCCGTCGTCGTCGTCTGAGTTTTGTACAGTTCAGTAGCAGTAGATGCATGATGTGCCGTGATCGCGACCATTAATAATTAATTTAATACTCCCTCGTTCGCATTGTAAGTCATTAATTTAGTTTATTTTAAGTCAAACTTTTTAAAATTTGATTAAACTTATATGAAAATGTAGCAGCATTATTTTCAAACACAAGACACTGCTCTAAAAAAACATTTGGGTAGACACTGTTTTTTTCATAGGCGAGCTAAAAAAAAACTGTTTACGAGGGGTCTCCAGGTCCAGGCCTACAGGCGGCGGCCACCTTAATAGGATGACCTTCTTAGGTTTCCATCTGTCACATCCCAATCTAGCCCCAAGTGGGAACCAGAATAAGGCGATCCAAATTAACCTGTAACCCTGTACTAGTCCCAGGAAAAAGTGCTGGTACCGTAGGAAGAGTGAATATCACAGCGACAGAAGTCTCTTTATTAAGAGTAGAGATACAATCATTGTTGGAGCTGCGAACAGACACTGAGTTCACAACTGCATTACAAAAAGACGGAAGCAGAGACTAGCCCAAAGCCACAAGCATGACTTGGGAACTAAGCCGAAACCCTACTACAGCTTAAAGCCTGCTTGCTCTTGGAAGAACTCTTCATCCGCTGGATCCAACTCCTCTTCTTCGAAGGCTGGGGGGTTAATTAAGTAGAGCAAGGGTGAGTACAGGAGTACTCAGCAAGCCATGGAAATTAAGTGTTTAATGCAAGTTTCCAAGGAAGGCTATATATTTTCGTGGTCAGTTTTAGTTTAAATCTTTCGGAAACAACTAAGTGAGTGCTTCTCAACGGCTCGGACGAGAGAGTGTGTCTCATCCGGCCGGACTAGTGAAATGTATGAATTGATTTCGTCTGCACGAGTGACTCTTTGCCAACAGATTTATGGACTACCCGAGTCCTGCTGTCCTTGACAGCCACAAGTCAAACATTGAAGGATTTCCTTACACCAACAGCAGTTCACCAAGTAGCATAAAACAAAACTACGCTAAGGAATCACCTCACATCCACCCATGACCGTGGGCACGGTTGTTCGAACAGGTTGCTAACCTCTGCAGAGGGGGTACACTTTACCCACATGACGTTACTAACCCAGGTCATCCTGCCCGTGCAGAACTGCCACGTCTGGTGACTTTGAGGTTTTCACGACAAGGCATTTTGAATGCCAACTCAGGGTCACCTTATGCCAACGGGAGGGGTCCCACGGACCAACACCAGGTTAGGTCCCAGACCATACTGTGCCAGGAAGCCCAAGGGTTCTTCCCGACACCACCCCGGCGAATCCACTTGTCCCTTGGCATCAAGATTTCCTTGGCCTAGCTAATTACTCAGCTAGAGGTGTCCCATTTCACCCATGTGGTCGCACTAGTTATATACTCGAATGTAATTTCCAAGGAATTGGTCCTTAAAAACGACTGCACAAGCATCCCGCCCAGGAATGGTCTTGTGTTGCGAGTTTTGTTTTTAAAACTCATTTTTCTTTCACAAGGCACCGACCCAGGCGTCGGGTTTTCCAAAACTTTCATAAATCAAGTTTACCCAAGATGTTCTCAGATTATAATTTTGAAGGCGACCATTGATATTCGCACAAGGTGCGCGAATACCGAGACGTCACATAGGTGGTTACAAGGGAACATGATAAGCAATTAACAAAGGGAAGGATCAAATGCAGCAAATTAGGTAGGCCCACCGATCTGCCTTGCAGACGGGGTAAACAGTTCCTAGAGCAATCTTATCAATGCGTAAATATTTTGCAAACAACATAATTAATTTCAAATATAGGCTCAATATGTTCAAAGGTGACTTGTCTTGCTCAAGATCTTGAACTTCCTCCTTGAAATCCGTGCACTGCGAGTCTTCGGGATTCGAAGCTACACGTGAAGCGAGGCGACTGAACAAAACGGTCAAAGGAAGCCCTACTAATGACCTCTAAATGTGCCATTGGGTAGATCTCGATTTTTGAGGAATTTTGAAAGTTGAACGGAGTCAAACGGACAAACGGTTGAAGAGATAATAATATTCTAAGGTTTAATGATTTTCTGTCTAAGGGAAAAGGATTTATTAAATCCCTTGAAAAAGGAAAGGAGGAGGGACGTGAATTGGACTTTATATCGAGCGGCCAGGTGCGGTCCACTGGATTGGCGCGAGCGTGGCCGAACGGACGGGCCGACGCATGAAGGAGGCGGCCCACGGACGCGGCGCGGTGCTAGCGGAGGCCGAGCGGGCCGAGGAGTGGAGGCTGAGTAGGCCGGGACAGGATGCGGCCCACGTGGGCTAAGCGGCCGGGAAAAAGGAGGCCGTGCAGGCCAGGGGAGTGCGCAAGCAGGCCGGTGGGCAGCGATCCACCGCGCGGGGTCCTGAGTAGGGCCCACCTGTCAGCGACACAGTTCACCTGGACCAAGTGCACGCGGGATGTGGCGCTAGGGTTCGGTGGACCGGGCACGGGTCTTGTGCACCGGGTGGACGCGTGCGCGGCGGACTCACGCGTAGCCTCTTGGCTCTCCGTGGACCGCGCGCACGGGAAGGAGGGAGGAGCGACGGGGTGGCGCTCCCGTGGCGCTGACGTGGCACCACGTCAGACGGCTGGAGGAGGAAGAACCCCAGCTTTCATCTGACGGTGTGCGGCGGCGACGGAGTTTCAAGACGGCGCGCGGCGAGTCCGACACAGGGAGGGGCACCGGAATGAAGGGCAGCTCAAGAGGAGGAAAGTCAACGGCTCGGATCCACCGGAGAGGGACCGGAGGCGGCGGATTGCGGCGGCGGTCATCATCGGCGAGCAAAGAGAGACTTTTCGCCGTAGGAGTTAGGGGTCGATTCGTCGGAGGGAGAACGTCTACACGGGTTCACGAGCTCGTTCCGAGCGATGGAAGAGGCAGCGCGGCACCGAGAAGCTAGGGTGATGATGCACGGAGCTCGGCATCGTGCGGCGGCGATGCGACGAGCAGAGGCGAGCGGTGGTGGTGCTAGGGCGGCGTCTACGGCTCGAGGACACGACAGCGAAGGTATCTAGCGCCTAGGGATGAGAGGAAACGGAGAGAACCGGGAGGATTACCGTGTGAGGAGTTCGCCGGAGAAGAGGCCAACGACGCGGGACGTGATCGTCTCGGTCTCAGGCCGAGGAAGGGGAAGGAAGAGCGGCGCCCGGAGTCCCCTTCACCTGTCCACGAGCGGCGTCCGACGACAAAGGCGCGACAGTGGAGAAAAGTAGCACACAATGCTTGGAGGTGGAGCTCGGCGGCGGAGGGGAAACGGCGGCCGAGGGAGGGGGAAGTCGCGGCTATAAAGGGGTGGCAAGGTCAGTACGGGGAAGGCGGTGGAGACACGCGGAGCGCTGGCGCTCTTGAGCGCTAGCGGCCAAGACGGCGGCAGTCGTGACGTCGGCGCCGGTCGGAAAAAAGAAAAAGGAAGGAGAGAAAAGGCAGCTGTCTCCTTGCCGAAACGGGATAAAGGGCACGGGAGAGAGAGCAAAGAGAAGAGGGGCACTACTCTCCCCTTGGCTGCGTGCGCGCTGATCAGCGGGACCGAGTGGGGATGGTGTCACAACCCTATTTTTTTATGCAAGGTATTTAAGATTTTCCTATTTCTATTTGTAGGTTGCATATATAATTATTTTGCATTAGTTTGTGCGTTTAAAATAAATTTTTGGAAAAACCGAAAACAAAACCCTAATCGGCAAAATTGATATACATCCTATAAGTGTATTTTATCACATAAAAATGTATAGGGTTTATAATTTATTCAAATACTACACTATTTATCAAGAATTAATATAATTTTTCCAGAATTTATTTTTTAGGTTTGGACCTTTTAAAAATTTAAACAAATTTCAGCTGAACTGAATTTCCTTATTTTCCTGAGATTGAAATATAGGTTATTTTTGTGTGAAACCAAAGAAAATGGAACCTAGGTATATTCATCTACCTCCAGAAAAATCCACCTTATTTTATCTTGCTCAGAAATTGAGTTTTGGAATTTTAAAAAGGGAGAAAGGAAATTACATAGGGAAAAACCCTAATACTCACTGCGTACTGTGTCTACTAAATTTTCTACCCATCTCTCTCATGTTGCCTCTGTCTGCATCACCTTGGACCCACCTGTCAGTCTCCTAGTCTAGCTGCAACTCGGTGCACAGTGTTCCACCGCTTAACCCTACAGAGAGAGACCGAGAACGGGAGGAGGCGGCGCCGGTGGTGCTCGACGCGTGTCCGTCGTCGTGGCAGCCGCCGAGCTTGCCCTTAACCTCTCCAGAGCTTCGTCTCCTCTCTCTTTTTGCTCCTGTGCTGAACCAGCCGAAGGAGAAAACTTACCTCGCTCCCATTCTCCTCCATCTCCTTTGTCGGCCGTGAAAACGACGACCGTTGCCGCCGCTGTTGAGCCACGGTTGTCCCTTTTCTTTCCGCGTTTTGTCACCTCCATATGTTGCCGAGTCCATCCCCTCTGGTCTCATCTCTTGTCGTGCAGTGTTGATGCCGGAACGCCGCCGTGTCCCCGAGAGCTCCAGAGCGCCGCCGCCTTGACATCGTTGTTGTTCGGTCAATCTCGTCCAAGCCGAGCCAAGCCACCGCGCCATCGTCTTCACCTTGATCCCAGGAAGACGCCGACACAAGGAATTAAACCCTGAAGTCGTGGAGAAGGAGATCGGCCGTTTCTTTCCCAATTCTGGCTGCCGGCCATCATCGTCGATTGCTCGTCTTCGGGTGAGTTTTGGCGCGATTCCTCTCACAGGTAGTAACCCTAGGGCATCACTAACCTCGTGCATGTGTCACTTTGGCAGAAGGTTGGCCACTTCTCGCTGTCGCCGTCGCCCTGCTCTTTTTCACCGCCACCGAGCCATCTACTCCATCGCTGCCGCTGTTTGAGCATCGCCAACTCATTCCAGCAGCTCGGTGAGTCTCCAGGAGCCCTATAAGCACACATGCGTGCATTTATTTGCTCGGATCCAAGCTGTAGCTTGACTTGCACATGCATACCAAAGGTCACCGCCGCCTGTGCCGTCATCGCCATCGATTCCGACCACCTCAGTTGATGAGAAGAACACCAATAGCTTCGCCTTGTTCCCCTCTTCATTTTCTCTTATAGCCGCCTCGGGAGATCAGCCGTCGTTCGCCGCTGCCGCCGGTGAGAATCTCGCCGACGCACTGCTGCCCTGCTCCCCTGAGCCGTCGAGTCACCGATGAGTGGACCCCACGTAATTAGCGCTGAAGGACTCGGTTTAGAAAGGACTTAAAACTTGCAGGGTTTAAATTGTAAAGTTTCTTAGTATGACATATGGACCTAGGACCTAATTACAAATACAAAGAACTTCAAGGACTCTTAACAGTATTTGCTTTAGCACGTGTTAGGGACGGCGGGTTGATTCCAGAGAAACCTAGGGGTTTTTCTGCAAAACATCCAGAGGCTGACTTGTGGACCCAAAGATTTTTATTTTGGAAATATTAAAGGAAATGGATAAATCTATATCTGTTCAACTGAAAATTGTTCCAAACTTGTAAAATTCATATTAAATCAAATATAACTCATTTTGGGATGAAACCAACTCCAGTAGGTCCATACAATTGTAAACTTTAATATGGTGTAATAAAATCCTATGCTCACAGTAGGATATTTATTTCTAAAATTCAAATATGGAATAGTTAACACAAGACTTGTAAAATTTGTAAAAAAATTCATTTATAATCCAAATTTAGTGAACCAAATTTCTATGTATTCTTTAATTTATGCTCTTTATGTTTATAAAATAAAGTTTTCCCAAATTCTGTACAGAAAATGTGATTTTAATTGTGAATAACATAAAGACATTTATTTTTTCACCTAGGACTTATTTAATCCCTAGAAAATTACTAGTTAATCCCAAAATTATGAATCCACTGTTGTTCACCTTAGAAATATGTACCATTTAACCTGGATAAAAGGAATTTGACAAAACTACCTCCTAAAACAAATTTAAACAATTAACTAACTCTCTTTTTGTTGAACTTGTAAAATTCATAACTTTCAAAATAGTAATGATAAAATAGAAATTTCTTCACATAAATTCATTTTAGGACATGACTAACCCACTGTTAGGAATTCATGCATTTTAGAGCATTTTGGATTTTTCGCTTTATTTGGTTGTTTATTTGTTTCGTACGGTATGATTTTTTAGATTCCGACGTTCCGGAGTACGTGGAACAAGAATCTGAATTGGAGTGTGATTTCTCACAACAACAAGGCAAGCATCTAAGCATATAGAATCCCTATTTTGCTAAAATAATTTGATTGCAAAACGATATATATACATGTGTTGATTTACTACAAACTTATCGGTAATGGTTAGTTTTGGGTATACCTAATTGCTGCATATCCTTCTTTGTTTCGTTGTTGCCATTTAGCCTTGTAACCTCGGGATAGAGATATTTGGGAATGTTTTATTGTTTCACCGATGCTTAGCCGTGCTTAGGTCTATTAGTGTTAAAAATCGATAGATGGAGCTATCGATTGAACTTATTCACTATTTGCGATTTATGGGCATAAAATTTGACTACTTTCACTAAATGATTCATATGGAAAATATGCTTTAACTTGGACGAGTGATAGGGCGACGAAGGGATGGTGGTTTTCCCTGATGCAAGTAGCCTCGTCTGGGTTGCTAAGGACCGAACATGTTGACATCTATTCAAGCACCTTACGTACTTCCACACGCCGGTATGGGACGGCTTGACTTAGTACTATGTTGCACTGTGATCATCTACTCTACACTGGTCATTCGTGAGGATGCTGTTCCTTTGGAGTGCCCAGGTGTGCCTGGTTTTGGCAAGGGGTTTTCTCCCGCGATGGTGAGCCCGCCTTAGCCACATCACACACGCACGTGGCCAAGTCGTCGGGGGCCTAGGCGTGGTTTAGGTGGTTGGGGTGTGACTAGGAAAGGGCATGTTATGAGCTAGTATCACTTGTGAGTCACACCTGTGTGCGTGTGAAGCATTTGATCCTTGTGCATTTCGTGTGGGTAAAGATGTACCCCTCTGATCAGAGTAAAACTATTCGAATAGTCGTGTCCATGGTTACATGACGACCGCTTGATGTGTTAGTCATTCTATGTTAGCATCAAATTTGGGTTAAATGGGTTGAATTAGTCTTGGGTATGAAATGGTTATATTTGCAAACCATAGTTGGACAATGGAAGTCCATGAATGGTGATGAGAGCACGGGCGGTGCTTATTTGTGATTAAATTTCAGATCATGCTAATTTTGGAAAAAATATATTTGCAACTTGATATTTGCTCAACTAAATTGGCTTTTATGCAAAACTTGAACCATTATACCATCTTTTAAGATAAAAGTTTGCATACTCCTTTGTTCTATGTATATATAGTAATGTGTAAGTCTTGCGAGTACATTCTTGTACTTAACCCGATGTCTGCAACTTTCAGATCAGGATGCCGGTGAACTTGATTGTTCTTACTACCCTACTGAAAGCAGTGAGGGTAGTGAGTAACCTTTTCAACTTGACTCTTGTCCGGTTGGTTGCCCTTTAGGTTGATTGGTAAATCACAGGCCTTACTTTTGCTTATGTGAATTTATGAATCTTCCGCTGCTATAGTTTGTGTTGTAAGATGGGTTGTTGAATCCCATTATGATATATGTATATTGCTGTCATTTTATCTACCTTTATACATTTGTGATGTTTATAAATTGCTTGCGATGAAAGTGCAAGGCTAGTCGCTTTTCCTGGGGACTAGCTAAGCACGAGTATGAATTTTGAGCAATTGAGATGTTGTAGAGCTCTTGCAATTTGAGTCAAGTCTCCTGAGATGTGTAACACATCTGGTCACCGCCTTCGTGTGGTTTGACGGGCATGTCTCAGGCTGAAGTTGACTGGCATGCGGAGTCCGAACAATATCTCCTTTGCTCATTATTTGGCATTATAGATTTTATACCGAATGTTGTAAATTTTGTGATCATGGGCACATTGAGGTATGAGTGGCTATTTATGCGTGTATGGATGCCACTCATCCAAAATTATGTGATGGTCACAAAATGCATTGGACGGTATAATTTCCGGGTGCCCACAGATGGCGTCGGCGATGACGGTTGGGCAGTGTGGCGTGGAGTGGCAACAAGGCGGCGTCGGTGCTAGGGGATGACGGCGGCGTCGGCCTAGCGGTCGGCCACGACGTGCGGCGATCGCGAGAGACAAAGGGTGGCGGCGAAAATGGGAGGGCGTCGGTGGGAAAACGATGCGAGAGAGAGAACGAGCGAGAGAGAGAACGAGAGAGAGACGGCGCTCTTTCTCGCGCGGGCGCATGCATGCGACGCACACGTGGCACACGTGCCTAGCGCGCGGGCCGGTGCAGACCGGGCCAGCGCAGCACGACCCAGCAAAGGGGAGAGGCCAGAAGGGAGAGGAAGGTGGGGAGATGGGCCGGCCAGAAAGCGGCCCGAGGGAGTAGAGGGAGGCAAAAAGGACTTTGCCAGAGAAAAAGAATTTTGGAAGGATTAGGGTTTGGATTCGAATTTCGATTTCGCGATTTCTCCGGGGTTTAAGCAGAGAGGGAGCATGAGATCTTGGCACAGACAAGAGACACAACCAAAGAGCAACTTCGCAAATAGAGTTTTTAATAATTAGGTTTTCCCATTAACGCCACGACGGAATGGGCGTTAGACCATCTATAAAATAATGATTTTTACAGGCAAATCCCTAATAGAGATGCATGTAAATGTACCCCTATTTTTCATAGGCAAGCCTCCTAATAGTGACCGCTTAGGATAATCGTGAGACGTAATAAAAGATGCAAGTTGGTGCTATACCCACGCACTCCCCGTCCTATCTCCCTTCCTTTCTTCCTCACCGAGCTCTCTCCCTCTCTCAGACAGTCGCTGCCCTTTCTCCTTTCCCGCAGCATGCCACCATTGCCCTCTCTTTCTCCCCCAGTGCCCGACACTACTCTCTGCCACTTTCCTAGTGCCCGCCACCGTTGCCTTCCCTTCCTTGGTGTTGCGGCGGTGATGGATAGGCCTACTCGTCTTTCCTTTCTCGTCGTCCTCCTCTAACTAACTCCACTTTGGTCAATGATGGATCCCGAGGCACTGACGATGGGTCGATAGTCGGCGCTGGGTGCGGCAATTCAGGCAGCGACGGCCTCGGGAGAGGCAGATCCACCGTCATTGGCCACGCGAGCAACGACGATGATGGTAGCAACCTCGAGAGCAATGATGATGATAGTGGCGACAATAGTGGTGACCTCAGGAGCATCGGTGACAACGATGGCAACCTCGGGAGCGGCAACGACAACGACGGCGTCCTCAGGAGGGGCATATTCATCAACACAATCGTCTGTAACATGGAGGACCTTTGCGATGGCCTCCATCGCCCCCTTCCCACGCTTCCGGTGGCTGTGGCGACGGGCTTGGGGCGTGATAGCCTCTGTCGCCTCTTCCCCTCTCTCGCTTCGAATGATGTCAGTGGGGGTGGAGGAGGGGAGGGGTGGAAGGCTTTGGGCACACTTGATCTAACGGCGGCGGCAAGGTTGGATCCTCGGTAATGGCAGATCTAGCATCGGGGAGGTAAGGGATCAGAACTATGGTTTCTGGAATTCTTTTGTTTTGGAATTTTTTTTGCCAAAATTATTTTGCACTCAGGCATCTTAACATATCCACCTATGGTAATGGGGCCTTTCACAGACATCTAGCTCCAAACAATTGCTTTAGCCATTTGCGAAAAATAATTTTGGTCGTCTGGAAAAAGCATTTATGTAGTAGTAAATATATATCAATACTCCTTTAAAAAAGAGTAGTGATGGTGGTGAGTAGTGAATCTGTCACCATTCCCACAACCGGCTGCCTACTTATTTTTTAAAAAAAAGGAAAAAGGACCAAAGAGGGCGCATATGTCAACCATCCTGACCACAAACCCTCACTTTTTTTTTTTAGAAATATGGGTCGGAGGGCTCATATGGCAGTAACAAATATATGAAAGAATGATGGTAGTAAGAATATTTTTTTAATTAAAATCTTGTTGCAATGGCGCACAAGCAATACAATAGTAATATAAGAACCTATACAAATAGAGATTTAAACTGCTGGTAGTAGATTAATTTTTCTACCAGTAGTAAAATTTATGAGTAAATTTCACAAAACTATAAATATGTTGTTCAAACTATCATAAAACTATATATTTAATGTGTTGTATCACTACACAACAGATTCAACGTCAAATTTATTAGAAACTACAAATTTAATTTAAGACCAAATATCCCTTAATTACATATTTAATATCGAAGTTATCACAAAAATACAGATTTTAGTGTTCAAATCCTTGACACTACCATTACATTGGAGCTATAAATGTTGTAGTGTTGTGATTAAATTAGCACTAAATCTATAGTTTTGTGATAAATTTGCTATTTAATATATAGTTTTTGACCGTCAATTTTAAATATGTAGTTTTGTGATAAACTTGACATTAAATATATAATTTTGTAATACAAATACCTTAAATCTGTAGTTTTGTTATATTTTAATCATAGTATATGTAATTTTATGAGATTTACTCAAAATTTATAAATCAACTATCGAAATCACACTTCTTCCAATGACAATACTGGTAGTACAATGTGTGTCCTCCATAATGGAATGTCGATTTACTTGTAGGTTAGTCTTAAAAAAAAAACTTGTGGGTTCCATTCACATACTCGAGTCGCAGATTGATCGATGAGATGAATGGAACAGTCCCGACCGTCGCAGCTGCAGCTGATAGCTTGCACGGGCAATTAAACGGGCCGGCTGCTCATGTCTCGCAGTTGGACTGTCAAAATCTATGTGCCAATAACCAGAGAGTTTATGACGATCTCATCTCCTAATTAATATCTCCCGGCCGCCCCTCTCTTCGAGTCTTCCCGAATCTTAAACTATTGATCGACTGACACAAGAGATCAACAAATATTTTGATGAGTTGAAAAGTATAACTGCGTGGAGACAAGAGAGAGTCAGAAATATTAATAGTACATCGTTGCTAGAATCAATCAGCATCAAGTATCATATCTGAGAAGGCCACTAGAAAAATGAAGAATCTGAAAGCGAAGCTGCTACTGAATAGCTTCCCATGTTCATAATTCACTCCGGAGAAGTGAGAAGTGCACATCACCTGTTTTTCAATTTTCCCAACCTGTGCTATTCTTTTGTTGTTAGCCTGGTAGGCCGAAATATTTGCCGACCAATTTTAATTCCATTTTGTTAAGACAGAAGAAAGCGACTAATGCTATTCTGACATGTACGAACATTTGTGCTCCACAGCTCCACTAATGAAATTGCAAAGAAATTAAGGGAGAAATGCATGGGAGTGACTTTGGGGCATAAAGGAACATGGAACCAGCCATATGCTGCTATGCCCCCGCCGCTTGTTCATCACCTCAATCAGACTTTAGAGCTACCCTGTGAGCATGAAACCACCAGAAAAATATTATTGGAAAATTAAATGTATGATAGTGCACATACGCATTGAACTTTGGAGTCAAGAATTATGTTATGCATCATGTTGGACTGGCTGGATATATAAAGCCCTTCTTTCTCTAATTTAGAAGAGAGTTCCGCTATCAGCACAATGTAATGAATTCGATTTGTTAGAACATATCTTTCATTGAGTATCTGCACATATCCTTTTCTTTTGGGTTCTAGTTCAAGAACCGTTTGTTCTCTCAAAACATGAATTTGGCTCAAGATTACCCCTTTTCTTAATTCTAGGGTTTCTCTGAATTTGAAAGTTACTGCTTAGCACGTTTCCATATAAAGCTCAATACAATCAAAGTCCGTAGCTCCTGGGCTCAGAGACTGGATTGATTTTCCATTATTGAAAAAAATACTTACAAATTGGACTAATATCATGCAAGGAACTCGTGTGAACGTATATCTTAGGAGAACAACCAAGGGAATCCAGAACTAATTAACCATGACTCTTTCACGACGCGAGAGAGAATTAATCTACGCCGATTGCTTATCCAAATGTATGCAATATTGCACCGTTGACGTTTCCTGATCCAACAAGGCAATAACACTATCATCTCTGACGTTTTCACTACGAAAAGTGTCGCCGCGACGTACTCTAAATGCGTGAGCACGTCGAATTCGTTGATTAGAAATGGAAGAAGGTATCTAGAGGAGCCAGAAAGTTTTATTTTTCAAATCCGGATAGATGTAGGTCTATTATGTTACTTCCTTCATTTTATATTATAAAACACTTGTTTAATCAAATTTATAGAAAAATATAGCAACTCTTAAATAATAGTTTTATTAAAATCTAACATTAAATATATTATAATAATATGTTTGTTGTCGAAAATATTATTATGTTTTTCTCTTAAAGACATTTTGACTTTAAAAAATCAAAGCATCATACTATATGAAACAGATGTAGCAATCATTTGTTGGAAAGATAGCATTAAATTTCTTTATGCGAGTTCGTCGACCAGCCCGGTCGGTTTCCCGGTTGAACAGCTTCCAGCAAGCGGTTTATCCATGGACGAAGAAGCAAGCTGTTGGGCTCCTGGGAAGTGCAAGAACTACTGCCACGAACTAGGCCGTTTCTGGCTTATTGGGCCTAAATTTGCTAGGATTGAAATAAATCTACTCGACTCCCTCAAATATAGGTGTTTAACGTTAAAATTTGGTAAGATTTTTTAATGAATTTGATTAAAAAAAATATCAAATAGTCAATAAAAATTTATCCAACCGAATTTAAGAAGAAATCTTGAAGACTATTACATGGCGGCTTAAGTTTATCTATTAATTAAGAAAGTTTTGTATTTAGAAAAGTTTGTATCATGTCTGATGATGACTTTATGTTTTTCTTTTTATCTTTAGAAAAGTTTGTGTCGTGTCCAATTAGGACTCTTATCGGTCTATGGGTATAAATATGTATACCCAAGGTCCCTGTAACTTATCTCCACAAATCAATATACATTTACTTTCGGCGCATCGCCACCCACTTATGAGGATTTATTTCGACGAGTTCTTGTTTTCGCGCATGCGCTGCATTGATTGAGTTCGACATTTGGTAAGAAGTGAGTTCCGTCATCTTCGCTTGCGTTGGCGTGGCTAAGACTTTCTCGATTGAGTCCGATGTTCTAATCGGGCCGACACAAGTGTTGCCTATCTGGTATATCATCTATATCTTTAGTTCCATTACTATTTATAGTTATATCGGCTTAGTTAGGACTTCCTCGGTTAGGTCCAATATTATGATCAAGTTGATGTTTTTTATACATAATATCGCTTTAGATAGATTTGTTATATCCATCACATTAGATAGATTTATCGGCTCATTGAGTATTAGATTATTATATAAAATTTCGTGCTACATCGGTTAGGTCTGATCTACTAAATTGTTATTGATAATCTAAGTCTTGTTAAACTGATAGGTTTATGCTAATGTTTTACGGAGGGTTAGGTGATCTTATCTGATGTGTTAAATTTCTCTTTCATGGTTTTATTGTCTTGGTTAAATTTAATACATGACCATTATGATCGGTGTCATATCAGCTAGTTTAAATCTATTAGGCAATTATCAACCTTATGCTGCATCGGTTAGGTCCAACCTATGAGATTGTGGTTGTAAGTTAGATTTATTTAAGTCAGTAGACATCAATTTGTTAACACCAAAATTTGGTAACCCTAAAGTCATCATCGGCCTAGAGTCTATATCGGCCTCAGAATCCTACAATTGGGCGATAAAAATAGCAGTCGCCAGCAATTGGATTCTTAGTGGTTTCGGTTAAGGAAATTAATCAATTTATCCAGAAGAGGCGAGTTCAAAAAGAATACTGCATGACAATTTATCTATTAATTAGGCAGAGTCAGTTAGTTTCCTTTTTATTTTTATGCAAGATTGTTTAGAGTCCGATCAGGACTTGCATCTTTTACTTTATCTTTAGAAAAGTCTGTATCGTGTCCAATAAGAACTAGTATCTACCCATGGGTATAAATATGTACACCTGGGGTCATTGTAAATTATCTCTCGATCAATACAACTACTCTCGGTGCATCGCCAACCTCTTTTTTGAGGTTTTTACTACCGACGGAACTTGGCACCTAACGCGGGGCTGCATCGGCTTCGATTTCTGGCGAAGGGGTAAGCCCTAAGTTTCGCCAGCCCTGGCAATTGTATCAGCTATATTGGTGTTGTTCAAGGCTGCATCGCTTCGATCTCTTGGATTTCTCTAGTTCAGTCGATATCTTTGCCTACTTGATATCTCGATTCTATCTTTAATTGCATTGTGTTTAGACACGCATCGGTTTAGTTGGGACTATCTCGGATAGGTCTGATCTTCTGGCTTAGTCAATATATCTTTACAATCACAGTGTTGTTTTAAATAGATTTGTTATATCCATCACATTAGACAGATTTATCGGTTCATTGAGTATTAGATTATTATATATAATCTCGTGCTGCATCGGTTAGGTTCAACCTACTAGATTGTTATTGATAATTTAAATCTTGTTAAGCCGATAGGTTCATGCTAATGTTTCATCAAAGTGTTAGCCGATCTTATCTGATGAGTTAAATTTTCCTTTAATGGTTTTACTGTCTTAGTTAAATTTAATGCATGACCACTTTGATCTGTGTCTTATCGGCTTGCTTAAATCTATCAAGCAATTATCAACCTTATGTTGTATCGATTGAGTTCGACCTATGGGGTTGTGGTTGTAAGTTAGATTCATTTAAATTAGTATGCATCAATCATTGTTTCATCGGGGTTTCAGCCTATGAGTTATCTAAATGTTGCATCGGCTTATAAGGATTATATACAAGTTGGTTTTTGCCGATTGCAGCAAATGTTTCATTGATTACTTAATCATTTGGATTTAATAACATTGGACTTTCAGCCGATGTATGTTTTAACCATTGAGCTTACATCTAAATTTCTATATTAGTATTGGCTGATTGGTTTGTTGGATATTTGCTTTATTATATCTATATCGGCTGACTAATTCATTGGATATCTACTTTGTCATATTTATATCGACCAATTGGTTCATTACCTTATTACATTATTATCAGTCGATTGCCTTTATATCATCATTTATCCAAGTGTCAGAATCTATATCGGACATATAGCCGATTGTTCAAAACCCTATCGATATCGGCTAGCATCTTTACATCGGCTTATTGGTCGATCGGTTCTTTGATCATCAACGAATTTATCTATCTTATCAGTTACAGGATTGTCAGTGTTATGGATAAGGCATACCCAATAATTTTGGATTGGGCTCAGTGGGGCCCACCATATACCAAGTCTTGTATGGAATCATGCCTCATATAGGACGGTGTTTCGGATAAGAAAGGAGAAGCAAAGTTCAAGTTAGAAACTATAAGGACTACTCGGATCATAACCATATTTGTCTTCCTAGTTCTATTTGGACAAGGGGACATCTATGGATATAAATACAAGACCCCCTAGGAGGACATGAATACAGACCAATACATGCTGCCAGACACCAACATCAGGGATAAGCCTAGGCATACCCAATCTGGAGCCACAGAGGCCGACAAGAGGGATCTAGCACCATCTCTGATCTCGCCGAGTTCATATTCAAGGAAGAAAACTACCCTGCTGTCGACTACGTGTTGGAGATCCATGCCGCCAAGTCGACGATGATTAGATTAGGTTCTCGCAAATATTATATTCGTGTGATTCTGATATATAACACCGGCTTCGACCAACAGGAGTAGGGCTATTACCTGTCAGTTAAGGGGCCCGAACCTATATAAAAATTCATGTCTCCCGTCTCTTTTACCTCAATTTCATGTATACCTTGGTTCCAACGATCCCCATACTCTACAAATACCGTAGTCACAATCTACTCTGTCGACAAGGATCAAACTGACTGGCACACCCATATCTCATCAATATTTTAGGATTTGCACTGAAGCTAAGCAGATCTCCCAGGCCATTGTGTTTGTCGACATAGTTCACGTCAACACAGATTTGGCACCATTGGTCAAGCGCGGATTTTTCGTCAACACTATCATTGTTTCATCAAGATTTCAGTCGATGAGTTATCTAAATAATGTTTAAGTGTTGCATCAGCTTATAAGGATTATATACAAGTTGGTTTTAGTCGATTGCAGCAAAGGTTTTATTGATCACTTAAATATTTGTATTTAATAACATCGGATTTCTAGCCGATGTATGCCTTAATTATCAGATCATCATTTATTCTATCATACCATTATTGACTGATTGATTTCTGTTGGATTACATTATCATTAACCGATTACCTTTATATCATTATTTTTTCAAGTGCCAGAATCTACATTGGACATATAGCCAATTGCTCAAAACTCTATCGACATCAGCTAATATCGCTACATCGGCTTATTAGCCAATCGATTGTTTGATCATCAATTTATATATCTTGTCAGTTGCAGGATCAAACCGACTGGCATGCCCGCATCTCATCAAAATTTAGGACATGCACTGGAGCTAAGCGGATCTTCCAGGCCATTGTGTTTGTCAACATAGTTCACGTCAACATAGATTTGGCACCATCGGCCAAGTGTGAATTTTTCGTCAACAATAGGTCCAATCCGATTCGTATCCCTCAATCGCAATAACAGATATCTTGACCCATCAACTATTAAAGCCAGTATAATTATGTTCCCAAAGTAGTATTGACAATAGTATTCGCTGATGTGGGGTCCACATGCCATTCCAGTCATCAAAGAAAATAAAAAAAATAAGGCTCAACTATCATACTCCCCTCTCCCTCTCCTTCCTTTTCTACCCCACTCTATCTCTCCCCCATTATTTCTCGCTGCTTGGCCCTCTCGTCCCTCTTCTCCACAGTGGCGGCAGCGACGTGACATCAAAGAGGAACGACCCTAGCAGGGCCCAACACTTGGTGCAGTCAGGAGCACAAGGAAACAGGCTTTGCCGTGGCAGATGAGGGGGAGCAGCCATGGAAAGCGAGACAGCAACGGAGACCATCGACGTTTGGTCCATACTAGAGAAAGTGCCAGATAGATACCACGTCAGCACATGTGGATCAAGTCAACATGCCACGTCTGCGAAAATCACCCTCAAAACAACCTAGGGAGTCATTTTGCACGATTTTAATAGTTGAAGGAGTCAATATATCTGATTTTACGGTTGAGAGATACGAATTAGATCCGACCTATATTTGAGGTAGTCAATTTGGACTTTTTCCATATAGCCCTAGCTATGTATATACCGGCCCAGTTTTCTTCACTTGGCCAAAAACTGGACTCGGTTCAGTTTGGTCAGCTCTCTCTTCTCCTTAATCATAGCTGAGTAACCTTATTCTTCTCTTTTAAAAAACAACTCTTCTCTAGTTCTATAGATGCAACGACGGCTCTACATTTGCAGACACATAGAACACCCAAAAGATCGATGCATACGAAAGAATGCATGTACTGAATTATTATTGTGCAATGGAGCAACCAAAGGATGACGTACTCTATGCTTGGGTGTTCATAAATCATAGATTAGTTGCCACTACTACAAATAAGATTTTCCTAGACGGGAGGGCCGATTGGTTGCAGGCAGGCCATAAGTGGACGTGCCTACAATAATCGGTCCACTAGGGGGCTGTTGAGCAGTCACATGCGATAATGCTTAAGCGGACCGCATGCAATAATGGTCGTATTATTGCATGCGGCCAGCTTAAGTAGCTGCATGCGATATCCCATGCGACTAGTTAAGCCTACCGCATGCAATAATACGACCATGATTGCATGCATTCTGCTTAAGCAGCCGCATGCGATAATGCATGCGGCTCCTTAAGCCAACTACATGCGATGATGGCCCACATATCACCACCAAACCCCGAGCTGTGACCATTTGAACCCGAAGTTTCTCTCTCCTAAAATAAGGATCTAATAGGGGGAAGGTTTTCAACTCGAAATCTTTGCTTCAACTTGATATAAAAGGTAAAGTACTTGCTCTCCTCCATTTGTCTCCGTTTATTTCAAATTTTGTCGGTTAAATACGAAGAAATTTGCGTTTTTTATGAGAGGACTTTTTTTAGTTTTTTTAAAAAATCTAGCTCAAAATAGAAAGTTTTGATTAGCAAAATGTTATGTTAATCACTAGTATATACTTCTTGAATGTAATGTTGCATTAATTTTGAAGAGATTCATGTATTTTAATGTGTTGTGGAACACATAACCTGTGCTATAAATTTTGTTGCACTGCGATTGTTTTATAGATGGATCAGGCATGAATGTACGACATTCGCAGAACTCATCCGACATTCATTAAGGAAGCATCCAAATTTGTTGACCAGGGAAAGGTATATGCTTTGAGGGAGAATATGAGGACAATTTCTTGTCCATGCTCTGATTGCAAGAACCAGAATTTTTTGAGAGATCCCAAAGAGATATTGGGGCACATAGTTGAGCGTGGATTCATGAAGGATTACAAGGTTTGGACCTATCACGGGGAAATCGTCGCTCATAAAGATAATAGTAATACGGTAGGTGAAGAGTGTAATTTAAATATGGATGCGACAGAGAATTTTGTATTTGAGGATATGTCTCGTGAAAGGATGGGCGATGATGGTTACACATCTTGTGTTGATTTAGAGGCCGATTTTGATCTGGAGGATATGTTGCGGCACGCTGAGCTAGAGATCCTTTCGAGTAGAGGTCGTGGCTTAGAGAATTGGGAGGCACTAGAGGAGTCAGCGAAGAATTTTCTTTATGATAAATCAAAGGGATGTGATAAGGATTTCACAGTGTTGCGTTCGGTGCTTTAACTCCTTAGATTGAAGGCTAAACACGGATGGTTTGATACTAGCTTCAACGAGTTGATGAGTCTATTGAGAATTATGCTTCCTAAGACTAACTTGTTGCCATCCAAGACTGAAGCATCTAGGCCCTATTGTTAATTTTGGTAATTAATGACAAACGCTAATTGTGGACTAATGATTCTTTTGAGTTTACACATATTTGAGTTAGAATCACACAATATGAGTGCATGGATGATCACCAAGGACGTTTTTCGATGATGCAAAGCGAAAGGATTGAAGACGGTAAAACTAGCGGTTTTATTTTAATTGATCGAGAAGTTTGGGCGACCAAATTTGCTAGAATTTATTTATAGCTTTGCCGTACTATCAAGGGGGTAATGACCTAGTCAAAGAGATGATCAAAATGCCACATTAGGTCATTTGCACTTAAGTCTTGGTTTGCATCTTTATTTTCTCCTGTTGACTGTCCCTGGGCGGTCTGACCAAAGTGCTTGATTCAGTCTGAACGGGCCTTTGCGCCGGTCTAACCGTGGCACACTAGCCGGTCTGACCGGCCCTTATTGGAGGTCTGATCGGCCACTTGCCGCCGGTCTGACCGGCCGACTGGAGGCTAGATGGCCACCTCTGGCTGGGCGATCCAGAGCCGCCAGAGCCGCAACCGGTCAGACCGAGCCGACGACGGTCTGATCGAGCCGTGGGCGGTATGACTGGCCTTTTGGCCTCCAGTCTGACCGGCCTCCTAATCCCAGTGCATTTAATGCAGTCCAACGGCTAGTTTTTCAGCCGTTGCGAAATAGTCCGGTCTGACCGGCCACACAACGGTGGTCTGACCGGCAATACACAGAGTTGGTGATTTTCGTCCCCAACGGCTAGTTTTGGGGGTTTGGATTATAAATACCCCCCCTCCCCCGTTTGCAGCAAGGGGGTTCTCTTGGCACTTGTTTCAATTGCATACACCCCTTGCACTTCTCTCACACTCACTTGAGCCTTTGTTCATCCTTTTGTGTGATTGAGAGTGGATTAGCCAAGAGTCAAGTGCATTTGCTTTCTTGTTGAGTTAGTGTGGCACTTGATCATCTCCAAGCCAGGTCATCGCTTATTACTCTTGGAGGTTGCCACCTCCTAGACGGCTTGTGGAGGTGCTTGCCCGGTGACCTCTCCAAGGAGATTGTGGAGGAGGACCGGTGCCGATTATGAGTGGTTTGAAGTTCACCACCTTCGGAGTGAAGGAAGAACTACCCTAGTGATCGAGGCTTGGGTAGTCCTCTCCGTGGGCCAGCTCTCACCTTGCCCACCCCTTGACGAAGGGGGCGTGCGGTGGCTTCGTGGTTGAGCGGTGGAGTTGGGCTCGCCTCAACGGGGACGTAGGAAACCGGCGAGTTTTTGAACCTCGATGAAAAACTTCTTTGTCTCTTGTCCCTTTACTTATTGCATTTACTTTTGTGCAATTTATATTGCTAAAGACGTACTTGAGCCACTATCACCTTAGGTTTGCAAAACATAACTTAGTTGCTTAGTTAGACTTGTCCCTTACCAAGCCTAGCAACTTAGGTTAGTTTTGATTAGGTGTCATTTATTTTAAATCGCCTATTCACCCTCCTCTAGTCGACATCTTTGATCCTACAAAGACGTATTAAGAGAAAAAACTGATATGTCCATTATCTCTAGGTGTTAAAAAGATTCATGCATGTGTAAATCACTGTATATTATACTGCAAGGAATACGATGACTTGGATAGGTGTCCAACCTATGGGAAGAGTCGGTACAAAACAGGTAATGGGGCCTCCGATGGTGAGGTTGTCGACCAAGATTTATCGGTGAAAACAAAAAGAAAGATTCCGGCCATGGTGATGTGGTATCTACCAATAAAATATCGTATGAAGCGCGTCTTCTCAAACCCTAACGACGCTAAGTTGATGAGGTGGCATCAAGAGAACCGTAAGACGGATGGTATGATTTGACACCCCGCCGATGCTCGGCAATGGAAAACCTTTGACTCAAAACATCCAGAATTTGCAAAGGATCCGAGAAATGTGAGGTTTGCACTGAGCACGGATGGAATCAACTCATTTGGTGATTGAAATATCAAGTCCTCTAACATTATGTTAGGAGAAGTTTTGGTGATTAATGACAACGGTTGTTGGAACTAACCTTTGCTATGAGTTTGTGATGATAGGTTATGTTCCAGCATCAAGCAAAAAGGTTGATGGCTCATATGTGAGGATCAAGTGATAGGATTGTGGATTGATGACAACAAAAATGATACCTCACATATTGGGAATCAACAAGAGTCAAATATTGATGATGAGAATACTTGATGAGATCCCATCATGAGTTGATGGACTTGTTGAAGGATATACACTATGGTTGAAGAATGATAGCAATGAAGATGGTGTGAGAAGCTAGAAGATAGACTTATGGATGGATGAGAATTAAAGAGAATAGATTGAAGATACGGGGTATGAAGTGACTACCTATGGCAAGACGGTGAAGCGCAAGCAACGCTTAGCTGCGATGGACCATGTGGTGGTGAAGGGCAAGTAAGGGGCTTGGTGTCGACGAACAAAAATGGTGGTGAAGGGCAAGTGAAGACTTTGTCGTAATGGACCGTGCGAGACCATTTGAAGACTTTATCCGCATCAATCATTTGAGAAATGAAAGATAAAATGTCAAAGATCAATAAGATGTGATTTGTTAGTAATTAAGAAGAGCATCGATCAAGGCAAAGGTATAATTGATTTAGGACTAATGTGCTTATTAAGTTGTAGGAGGATAGTCCCGATCATGAAATGACTCTGACGTTGGTAATCCTCCAAGTGAAGAAAGAAAATGTAAAAGAAGTTTAGGATGCCGTACTATTAAGAGGGATACCACATGTATATAATTGGTCAAATTCTAGTTGGCAAAATTATTCATCTTTGTGTGAGTTGAAAAACCTAAGCCAAAATACTAACTATGAGTTGTTTCACATGTCACAACACTTACACCGAGTTTCTTTGTAAGTTTTTCATCATCTCTTAAAGGTTTTAGACCATGTTTTATGTTGGGTTTGATAGCCCACGGAACTAGCTTTCCATAGAGTCCAAGATCATCGAAATCAGACATCAGAGTAAAAAGTTCTTGCCTTTTTACTTGAGCAACATCAGACTATCCGATGTATCAGACTATCCGATGTGATGTCAGACTATCCGATCCTCAGACAATCCAAAATTTCACAGAATGTCACTCTCTGTCTTTGGACTGAGTGTTGGCTTAAAAAAACATCAGAGTATCCAATGTGACTTCGGACTGTCCGATGGTCAGACTATCCGAAATTTCATGGAACTTCATTCTCTGTCTCTCATTGCCTTGGAGATTTAAAATATCAGACTATCCGATCTTAAAATTGGATTATCCGACGTGGGCTGAAAGATTCCCCTCCAACGGCCATATTTTGGGGATCTATATAAACCCTCCATCAACCCTTTTCTAGGGTTAGCCCTATCATTCCAATCTTTGTGGCTTGTTACTTTGAGCTTTGTGTTAAGTGCTTTGTATCTTTGAGCTCTCTCTCTCTCTCTCTCTCAAATCCCCCTTGTTCTTTGTAACTTGGATCTTTATGGTTGTGGATTTGGAGTTTGGAGCCTAGTGTGTGTTTCTCTAGATCTTGAGCATTAGGGTTTGTCCAAGAGTTGTGTCGTGTTTATCACTCTTGGAGGTTGAGGACTCCTAGACAGCTAGGCATTGCTTTGGTCCACCAATCTACTTGTGGTGGGCCAGGGGAAGTTTGTGAAGGCCGGATCTCGCCTCTGCAAGGAAAAAGATACCCTTAGTGGAAGGAGGAGTGCATTTATGCAACCTCACGAGGATAGAGTTGAAAAAGACCCGGCTCTTTGTGAGCTCCTCAACGGAGACTAGAGTCCCCTCAAGGATTTGAACTCAGGGAAAAACATCGTCACGTAAACCTCGGTGATATCCTCCCTCTCTTTAACTTCTTGTTGCAATGCTTTGTGCCGCTAATTTAGTTGTTGTTTGTGCCTATCTACTTGTATGTGAGGTGGATCTACATCATTTAGGTTGTTGTTTGCTTGTGTTGCTGCTCTGCAGGTCAGATAGTCTGATCTCAGTTCAGACAATTCGATCTATATCAAATTGTCCGACCCGGTATCGGACAATCCGACCTTGTTTTGTTTTAGCTTCCGCATTTCATTTTAAATTGCCTATTCACCCCCCTCTAGGCGACGTCAAGGTCCTTTCAGTGACCTAAGCAGCTCACACAGCACATGGCCATTTCTACTCACCATGTTGTTGGCGCAGAATTTCGACCCACCTTGCAATCAAACGGGTTTCGCGTTACCACGGCGGCCTGGCAGGTTTGCTTTACTCCAGTGCAGGTCCAAATGGCTTGCCTAGTCGTGTGCAGAGCGTGCCAGTTGATTTGATCTGCAATCAACAAGAAACAAGTAAACCATGTCAGAAAACAACGGCCGATCGGCCAATAGGCCGATGACACATTGTCAAAGCCCAGCCGATAGGGCAAAGCTATATCGGCTTACTCATGATAAAATAAGATTAAAGCATGAATCCAAACTTATCGGCCTTTGTCAACATGTTAATGTCAATCAACAGCACCGGCTGATAAGGAATAATAAAGATTACTACACTAGCCAGTACTCTAGTGCAAATCTACATGAACCAATCAACCAATAAAAACATATCAATCACAGATAAACCCTAGAGAATTATCCATAATAGATGCATTCCTATTAATCAATCCATTTAATGTAGATGACAGATACACATGAAAACATTGTAATAAACACGTGTATCAGATAAAACTGGCTGAAACCCCAGTTATATCCTTAATTACAACCGAAAGCAGGCTTTGTGTTAAATCTCAAAACAGGACTAAGGTCGATAGCAACTCAAAGTGTGAATCGAAACTTAACACAAAGAAGATCAAGCCGTCAATTGCTTTTGGGGATGGTAGATGCATTGAATAATCTAACCAAGCATAATAATTAAACCGTCGTCGGCAATAAACCCTAAAACGAATAGATAGCCGGCGAAGCATAATTAAGACGTCTATCAAGATTACTCAAAACATGATAGACGACGATCACATCATCGAGGCTTAACGTGCCTAAAACGACACGCTAGCCCCGACGATGCCGATCGTCGGGAACGAGTTCTTACCTTTGCTCCGGGAAAGCAAGAACTCGTCAAGGTCAACCTCTTGCGAGGGTTGGCGATGCGCCGAAGTAGATTGAACTGGTTTGTTGTATTAGATTGTGAGAGAGTTTCTATGTACAAACTACTGGGATATTTATACCCGAGATTACAACAGGGTCCTTGTAGGACACGATCTTATCTCTAACAAACAACAAGTCTTCACGGCAGACTCTTGCCACAGATTAGATCTAAACCTACTTGATTTACAAGATACAATTGCCTAAAACCGAGCTTTAGCTCTATTTGGCAACTTCCTTAAAGCTTATCTTGAGCCCAGACCAAGCCCGCGCTGACTCTGTCAACTTACAACCCGTATCGGCCAACAATCACATCGAATCCGTATCGGCCGATACGTCCTTTCTGGCAGCACCTCCCCAGTCAGATATGGTTACCGAGTCCGATACGAAGCCTGGTCCGACTCCAACTCAATCCTTCTTCTCTGCTTCGGTTTCCTCTTTTACTTCCAAGTCGATTACCAAAATCCGTCGTTAACACATGTACAACCTCCTTACATGGATTTGTCAGAAACGAAAGTACATTATCTTTGACTATCTTTATCCAAGGGCCAAAACAATCTGGCATCGACATAGATGTTTTTCCTAAACCTTTGATGGAGGATATGGAATATATGTGGAAAGAAGAGTTACGACTTTGGGATGAGTATCGACGGGAGTACTTTACTCTACGTGCCATCATATTTGTTACAATCAACGACCTACCAGCCAACTTTTCGCTGTCCAGCCAGATTAAAGGAAAGACAGAGTGTCTTATCTGTCTAGACAACACGTCGTACATGTATCTAAACGCCTCATGCAAGACAGTATACATGCGGCATCGACGGTTTTTACCCTGGAGACACAAGTATCATACTATGGCAAGATTTTTTTGACAAGACAATTAAGGACGCGACTGCTCCTGAAGCAAAAAGTGGTACAGTCGTGTTTCAATTGACAAAAAACATTAAGACTGTTTTTGGGAAGGGAACTAGGAAGGTGACAGCAAAGAGGAAGAAAGCAGGAGAAGACGAAAATACGTTGCCATTCAAAAAGCACTCAATTTTCTTCAAGTACTTGCTGTACTGGTAGGACCACGAGATTCGTCATGCCATTGATGTCATGCACCTTGAGAAAAACGTATTCGATAGCACCATCGGCACTTTACTAGACATCCCGAGTAAGACGAAAGACGGACTCAAGTCATGTAATGACCTGGTAAATTTGGACATCAGTCAAGAACTTCACCCAAAAGAGCTAGCAAATGGAAAGATTGAGATTCCTCCTGCCTGTTACTCAATGTCACTAGATGAGAAAAAGGATTTCTGCAAATGTTTGCAGGGGGTCAGAGTCCCTACTGGTTTCTCATCAAATATCAGGAAGCTAGTCTCAATGAAGGATCTGACCATCTCAGGATACAATGCTCATGATTGTCATAGAATGCTAACGGTGTTCCTCCCTATTGCTATTAGGGCTATCAAACCAGTTCACACGAAGGTGTTGATAACAAAGTTGTGTTACTTTTTTAATCGAATATCACAAAAGGTATTTGATCCTCTGGAATTAGGCCCACTTCAGAACTTTACAGTAGAGACCGTTTGCCAGCTTGAGATGTATTTCTCTCCATCTTATTTCAATATGATGGAGCATTTGATTGTTCCACCGACACCGTTGTCCCCACCAGGGTCTCCTACCCCACAAGGCCCGCCGGCACCACCGTCCCCACCAGGACCTCCTTCCCCACAAGGGTCTCCTACCCCACAAGGCCCACCCTCGCCACCCATTGATCCCATTCATTAATCTCCTCCTACACCACAATCAACTCTCGCGCAACAGGTTCAACTCCCACAGAAAGCCACATCCATTCCCATTCCTACTAGTGAAGCTCGTCGGCAAATACCAATAATGGTTTCCAAGTATGATCCTAAGGAAAATGCAATATATGAAGCGAGATTAGCATTTTCGTCATTTAGGGGGAGAAGTGCAACAGAACCAAGGAAAGAAGAGCCTGCAAAGCTATCGAAAGATCAGAAATCAGTACATGATTGCGTGGACAACTTGAATTCTTGGTTATCTGATGACGTCCCAGAAACATACGAATATGGCAAGCCATTCTTACCCTGGCATGTCATGCAAGATCTTCCTTGGCAAATAAGGTTTTTGTACGAGTGGTACATGAAGGCGACCAAAAAGGGTCTTGGTTTTATAAGTGTTATGGTCCCTGAAAACTATTTCGTCAATGGACCCAGTAATTTCTTGGTAGTCGATTTCAAGGACCTGCACGCCCTCTTCAAGCTTGATAAAATGGATATCAATCTCGTTACAGCGTTTTGCATGTAAGTTCTTACATCTTATATATTTGGTGCAAGTGAATAAATGAAACAAACTTCCATCTCATCAAAGTTGTGTTATTTCGTAGGTCACAAATCCACGCAGGGCGAATTCCTCTGGAAAAGGTAGGCTACGTAAATCCAACAAGGGTTTGTAAAATGCAACACACGGTGCAACTTCGAGAGGATGATCCTACCTTAAAGAACAAAAACATTGAGGGAAAAGAAGCATATATCAAGGGTTTGTACACTAAGAAAAGGGTCGAGGTGGCCATGTACTTGGGACAAGCAATGCTCAGGCACTAGGACAAAAATGTCTTAATGGTCCATCTTAAGTTGTGTTATTCATTACGTTGTACTACATCATTAGTACTAAAAACAGTATTGAATTAATCTTATCTTATTTGTAGTGACCACTATATATTAATTCTGGTGTATCCAAGGGACAACGAGGTCGTGGTGCTTGATCCGGCACACTATGATAAGAAGACATACATGGATTTCCTAGTTTTACTAAACTTGTAAGTGCTAACGTACCCGTCGATAAGTAGTTTTTTTCGTCAAGTTTCAAATTAACTAACCAACTTTTCTTTTTTTACATAGAGCACACAAGTACTACATTAGACACTACGGGCCATGACACGATCCAAATAAGACAAAGCTTACCGTGAAAACAAACTGGCCGATAAGATGTGTCAACATAAATTATTGTCGTACTTACTTTTCTATATTGACGGGTGCTATTTGTTTTATTCCCAGTGTTTCAAATAACCTGCGAATACTAATCTGTGTGGGTATTAAGTGTGCCATATGCTTAGAGCCGGCGGGAGGTTCGCAACAGAGAACGCTACTGTAAGTCCGAATATTGTTCTCCGTACATGCTATTTCGTCTAATTTTATTTGCTAACTTATGTTGCCTTATTTGTACATATCCCAGAAATACTAACTAGGGAAAGTCATGTCGACAAGAAGACCATTCTTAACATATGAGCTGACCTGTGCCACTTCCTCCGCCGCGAGTGCTGCAACGCATTAGGGGTCTTCTATGACAATCAGAGCCAACTTACATTAGAAGACGAGTTCAAACCCCTTAGGGAGTGGGAGAAAGAACACGTGCATTGAAAATATTCAATATTGATGAAACAATCAATAATTTGTACTATATACATGGATCAAATATGTTTGCATGTTTATATGAGGAAACAACGTGTGTACATATGTATATAAATATTTCCAGTTATTTATATTGAAAGACTAATTATTTGTCAATATAATATTCTACTATCTACGTGCGAGAAATGACGACTCTTTTATATCGTATGCGTATCATTCCAAATCTCGGTTATTAAAAATAAAATATTACATAGGCAATGTGATCTTTGGGAAGATCGATTATCGCATGCGGCCAGATTAAGTCGACCGCATGGGAAGATCGATCTTCGCATGCGATTGGGCCGGCCGCATGCAAAAAAATAATTTTCGTAGGCCTTTTCGTGCATGTGGGCCGACAAACCGCATGCGAAAATCGGATCTGGTTGTCTGAAAAATCTTTTTCGTAGTAGTGTGCATATGGAGAGTTTAAATAATTTAAGGCCAACATATATACACACCACCGAGACGTTTCATACATGGTAATGTGGCATATTCAGGTTAAACCTTTTACACAATGCCGAGTAAATACATATATTTGTATATGGGCTAATGCGGATTAATTTAGGAGCTGAGGTATTACATTAGAGTGATTAGAGTGGCAGAGGAGAAGAAAGTTTAGACACAAATATCAATCTCCAATCTAGCACTTCTGGCCGAAATTTAATTACAAGGCCCACAATAACCACACTTTAGTAGAAAAGACACAATTAATCATACGAAATATTTAATGGTGTTTAGCTTAGTGTATAATGACAATCCTAATCGCGAGTTGTGACTTGTCATATTTTCTCAGCAGTTAGCAATTAAAACACACCGCCGACACAACTATAATCTTTATTTTTATTTTTTCTTTACCTATTTAAAAGATTCGTAGTGTTTTTATCGCCTCACCTAACATTCACTCTATAATCTAATTTGTCATCAATTTTTTCTTCGAACCTAAAATTCCTAATTTCCGGATTGTCAGAACGCCGTTTCGTACGTTGCTCGCATCGTCCTACGCCGTGCGCTACTGCAAGTCCGATTCCGCTCCACACCGGCGTCGTGCATGCGAAGCTACGCACTTGAGCGTGATCGTTGCCCACACGGTCACACCCACGCACGCAAAACAAACCATGCTGGCAAGCATGATCTTTGTCCACGTCACACGCATGCAAACGGACCAGGCGCGACGCCTGTAAACGACCGTTGCCCACGCACGTAGTTCCAACACAGCAAGCGTACACCACGATCACACCAAAACAGATACCAGAACGGTGTCCTATTCTGATTCTGTTGTGCTCCAAGCAACGGCAAAACATGTATATTGAGATTTTATACGATTCAAAGAACACCTGTATACCAAATCTAATCTAATCTTTACCTATTATCTCTACCTCTATTTTATCTCTTCCTATTATAAATATTTGTAACTTTTCATTCGTCATTTTTTTCGTCCGTCAAGAAGACAAATTAGACTTTCGGTTTCTTGTTGGGTCGAGCATGTGTTTGCGGGCTGAGGCGGAGGAGAGGAGGAAAGTGGGCCGGCTAGGGAGTTAAATTAGACTTTTAGTTGCTTGCTGGGCCAAATTTGGCCCAAAGAGAAAGGATGGTTTTATTTATAGGAGGAAAGTGGGCCGGCAGGGGATGCCAATTAGACTTTTGTCTGCTTGCTGGGCCGAACCTGGCCCAAAGAGAAAGGAGGGTTTTTATTTAAATTTTTATTTAAATAAATATTGAGATGGTGTTTGTATTATTAAAATTAGCAATTGATCTCTGAAAATTCTGACAAAATTTCAGAGAGTGTAATTAATCATGGATGAATTAACAAACATTAAATCCAATCATGTGATTTTTTTTCTCACACTTACTTTACTTTACTTATAAATTAATTTAATTCTACGCCTACCTACTTAGAAATACTCAGGTATTCTAGAAAATTTATATGTTAATTAATTACATAATATAAATCTTTCTTAACTTTTTCTCAATTATTTTGTCTTTTCTTCCCGTTGCAACGCAAGAGTAATTTTTCTAGTTATTATAAAAATTAAAAATATTTTCGTCAAAGTTTTGGTACGTCATTCATATTTGAGTTGGTTCTATATCGCCCGTATTCAATTTGACTCTAGAATAACTAACATACCCTCTTTCTAGCTCAACCCCTCCCTCTCTACCTCCCAGCCCAACCGACCCACACCATCCCACCGCCCCATCCCGCATGCCTCCACTCGGCGTGCCCCTCCCCTGATTGACATATTTTTTTTCTCTTCTTTTTTTCGTTTTCTATTTCTCTTTTTTTTTCTCCCGATCATCCTGTCATCTCCCTCTCCATCCAATCTTCTCTCTTTTCTCCTCTTTTTCTCTTTTTTTTTCTTTCAAATTTATCTCCTCAGAAATATTTTTCTTTTAAAATTATCATTAAGGTGCGTATGCGGCAAGTTTGTTACTTTGCAAATACTTTTCATTTACAAGTAAAAAACTTTCACTAATTAAATAATCAAAATTTTAACCTTTGGTCGATGACATATAGCAAAATACACACGTGTTAAATTATGGAATAGTCACCCGATCGATTTATAAGGCTATGGAAAGATATACATAAGGATTCTTCGTGCGATGACACATAAAGCGAGCGCAACCGGGTTCAATACTACATTTGATTTCTGACTTTGTTTTGTCATTGTTTTGTTTGTCTTCTTTCGATTTGTCATAGATTCGCTGGGTTTTTATCAATCGGGAAAATTATCTTTACTTGTTGCAACGCATAGGTATTTTTGCTAGTTAGTTTTATAAAGTTAATCGTGCCACCCTTGTGACTTACCAGTTATCACAACTTGGCTAACCTTAAATAGTTTGGTTTGCATGTTTCAGATTTTTATTATTTTTGAACCTTTTTAATTTCTTGTTTTAAAAATAACTCCTCTAAAACATTTCTAAAATCTGAACCTTTTGACTACGCCATCTCACCACAAAACAACATCGTCATGTCACCCATAACGGGCAAGATAGTTTTGTGTTGTCATGCTAGTCAGACTAGCATGTCCAAATAACAATGTCACATTAGCTAGACCAACATGGTAGCATTATTTTGCTACGTTAGTCCGGCTGGCGTGATCAAAAGGTTTAAATTTAGAAATAATTTTTAGGAGAGTTTGCTTTTAAAATAAAAAAATTAAAAAGGCTCAAATAAATAAAAAATTGCATGTTTTAATTTTCTGATTTTTTCTAAAACATGCCATATTTATTTTTGTTTTTCCTAAAAAATCCCAGCCGTATATAAGGCAAAATTTAGCAAGTTATGTCTATGATAAGAAGGGTATTAAGCCAAGATTTTTATGGCATACTCCTACAAAATATAGTGTGACAAACCAAAAACGTTAGTCTTGTACTCTCTTATGTTTCGCACACATGTTTTTCGAACTGTTAAACGATGTGTTTTTTTAAAAAAATCTATATAAAAATTACTTTAAAAATTATATTAATTTATTTTTTACGTTTTTAGCTAATCCTTAATTAATCATATGCTAATTTGTTACTCTATTTTGCATGTCGAGAGAGAAGGATTCCCAAACCTAAAAAAAACACACCCTAATAAGTCGATCGCAACACTACCTATACCTGTGAAAGGTAAAGCGAAGTAGGGATCCCCACACCACTGCCAGTGAGTCTGCATATGCCTTGTGGAGACGGTGATTGGACAGGAATAATGCGTTGCCGATCTGGAGCGTGAGGAAATTGCCAAAACAGCCCGCCTCAACACGCCAGGGCTCGATGTTAACATGTCGGCCTCATGGGCACCGGGCCCACCAGGTGTCTCACGAAAGTACAGCTAGCAACTAACTAAACGGTCGACAAAGGTATCCAATGGGGCTTCTCACTTTTCTCATCATCAGCTTATTCAGCTTACATGAGCTTAACCAACAACAGTCATCAGCAACATTGTGTCCTGTGTGCTGTGTTCAGTCACTGTAATGTACAATTGTACACACAGATCACATCTGCATAGACAGTTCCATATGCTTATTGTGTGTGACTATTACAATGTCAGAATGGCTATGGCCCATCCATAATCACAAACATTTTTCTTTTTCTTTTGGGGGTATGTAAGCATAATTATTTGACTAGAGTTATCTTTTGAGGGACCAACAGCTGATAGCTCTCACATGTTCAAACCACAAAATCCACCAGGAAACACACATGAGGTGTAGTTAGTGGGACTACACCAAGTGTATGTAGAGCAGGGACCAATTACCCAAAGAACATGGGTGACATGACATAGTAGTGGTTGGATTAATAACCATGGGTTGGCAAAACTTCCATATTACATAGTTGGATGTAAAGAGTACAAATGCCATCTATACCTTTCTTTCCTTGGGAGGTCTGGTAAACATGGAAGTAAAAGAAAAAGATTTACAGTCGTTCTTCACAAGAATAGGAAGATGGGTGTTTTTCTTTTTGTTCTAAAGAAATTTGGCAACAATGATGTACGCATGGGACAAATGAAAAGAATAAATTAAGCAGGTAATCAACAAATGGTGAAAAGGGGAGAATAGAAAGGTCATCGGATGAATAAGATCGGGGAAACTCCTCTTCGCTCTTGGTCTTCTTTCATGCTTGTTGTCTTCATCAGGGATAAACTTCACTGGCTTTGTCCTGGCTAGCCCGTGGTCACTTGCGGGAAGCTGGAGGCCTGAGGAAACATCAGATCATCACTTCATGGACTAAATCCCGTAATGCCTCACTGAATACTCCAGGAGCTGTAGGCTGGGACAGATCATTTCCTTCACTCTTATACCATTTTTGTATATTTTAAATGTTGGAACAGTCCTCACATTTTCTGCACGCGCAACAGCAGGGCTCTCGCTTATATCCACCTAAGTTGACAACAGAAAAGTATGAGAAAACTTAGGCTAAAGATAAGAAAGATATGGATGAGTCATGAAACATCACTAGTTACCTTGAGGAAATTGATGGATGGGTATCTGGTACACAGGGTATTCACAAACGGGGAAATTTTGCAGCACTGCTGATTTAAAGGTGTCATGAAATGGATGACTGAAACACCTGTAAATTAGAAACAGGTCAATAAGAAATACTTTAAAAGCACAAACAAATAAAAAGTTAAGAACGACCATCACTGCTAGAATAGAAGATAGAGAAACAAGTGACCGGACAGTACAGAGGGGCATGGTAAAAGACAAAAGAGTGTGACCAAATGATGTACTTCCAACTAGCATTGGGACAATGGCAGAAAGCAAATGTCATGTGAAGATTTGTTTGCACGGCAGAAAACAGTAACAAGTACTACCAACATGTGGTACAACCTCAACCCTATCAGCAAAAGTCAAGATTACAGTACTAATTATTCCTGATACACAGCTGCAAGTCAAAATAATGAGCTGTAGGTGCAAAAAAGGAGCAGGAAAAGCATCCAAATATGTCAGATTAATTGAAATAGTCAGACAGGGTTGCTCTTTTTTTAGGAGTAGCGAATATTATAAGAGAAAAAATACATAATAATGTATTATCATCTTTTACAAGCCAAATGAGATTGGTTTGCTTAGTTTGATTGCACTACACATATGTTAACAGCCTTTTGGGGCAGAGGTTTGAGTAAAGTGAACAAACATGTCAAAAGGGAATAAACATCTCATTTGGGTAACATCATGGTAATATCAGCTAAAAGGGATTGCATCATCACATCTTACAAGGATTTGCCGCAACTCGCATAACTAATTTAGAGATCAGCTTGATTTAGATTTGGATTAATGTCTACCTGCCGATACTGTGTTTAATACATTGAAGATCGTCACTTGCAATACTTATTTATTTACTCTCTTTTGATTATTTTTCTCTGAGTAGATGCATAGAGCTTAAAGGGGTGGATATATGTTTGATGAAATCCTGAATATGGAACATGTATTGTCAACTGAGCTACTGTGTGGATACTTGTTTGGCTAGCAACTCCAAAAATTCGGCCAGGCTTTGGCAGCCCATTATCAATACACTGATGTACACATGAACTATTATGATTTTCAACCATTATATGCAGTACTAGGTTTTTGTGGAGTTAGCTTACATAATCTACAATAGGGACATCAACATTTGGATTTGGAAACAAAGAAAGATTTCTGACAAAAACAAACCTGGCAAGGATGTAGCCATCTGGAATTGTTCCATTCCAGTAATTGCCTCAACTTCTCCTCCAAACTTCATATTAGATACTTCTTCACCCCGAGAAGACTTCAGCGCAACCTGGGCATGGAAATAGGCTTCTGCCACTTCAGTGTCACCTGGAAGTTCCTTTCTAAGAACTTCATAATCTTTCACAGATTCTGCCCATCGCTCCATCTAACCACCAGAAGAGCAGAAAATATAAGAACTTATGACTTCCCAAAGTTCTACATCGGGAAAAGAAGAGTGTCAAACTAGATATGTGCTACCTTGCCATAGGAAGCCGCACGTCTGAGCAAAGCCTTCGGATAGTTGGGTTGAATCTTGAGTGCTTCATTGCAGTCCTCAATGGATTTCTCCCACTGACCTAGTTTGAACCTGCAAGCTGCCCTATTGCAATAAAGGACTGGATTCACAGGGTGATGTTTGAGCCCTTCACCATAAGCTAAGCAAGCTTCTGAAAATTTTCCAGAATTGAACAGCTCGTTCCCCAAAGATCGTGCTCTAGCCACAGCTTTCACATTGTTATGCATCGTTACAACTTCAACATTTCCTTGATCTATTATCCTGGCCTTGTCTACAGAAGAGACAGCATGGTCAAACCTGCACAATTTTCAGTACTGTCAAGTCATAAACTACCAAGGCTACACAGGAGGGCTTGCAACTTAACTGCTAAGTCAAAATACTTTGAATAAAGTTGTTGTGTTTCTTTCCCTAGCCATGCCAACAAGACTTAATATCTCTAGGGATGGCAAGACGGCTGTTTTTCCCCTTTCAGTCAAATGGAAAAACTAAAAATCTTTTGATAAGTTGGACTTATTTGTGTATCTAATGAGAAAGTCGATGGATTACCTTCCCAATGCCATGTCAACTTGGGCATGCACATAAAAGAGGTATGCATTGGCAAGGAACCCACAGAATTTGTTGTCTGAGGTGCATGAAGATGAGTAGTCCAACTTGGAAGCACTCGAGATAGCCAGATCAGCCTCATCAAGCTGATTGAGCCGTAGAAGAGCTTCTGCTCTAGAGGCAAAGAGCTGCAAATGGTGAATTACATAAGTGCATGCTCTTCAATCAAGAAAGGGCTACTCAACACCATAGTACAAGAAAGATGGGATCCAACCATAGCAGAGCAGTCAGCTCCTGCCGCAATAGAAGCATCACTTTCCCTCAACACACTCTTCCAGTCCCCAACTTTCCGTGCATCCATACATCTCCCAAGGTGCTTCTCCACTGTTTGTAATTTGTGCAACTCTAGAAGGTCAGGCTGAGGGGTAGCCAGTGAGAGGTGCCTCTGAGCATCCTCTATGTGTCCTAGCCTGCAGTTTAGTAAGAACAAATGTATAACTTGCACAAAAGGTAGATTCGACAATCACATAATACAATAAGGAAACAGATTGATATACTGGTAAGAATTAATGCCAAACAGCTTACTAAACAATGGAGGAAACTAAAAAACATAAGCACATTGGCATTTTCTCAGGTTGCCATTTACAGTATTGGCAGCATTTCCTGATTCTCTGAAAGGTATGTATTTCCATAGTAAGTAGGGAAATGCAGAAACACATAAATCAGAATTCCATGTTCAGATCAACCAGGTTCCATGACTCTGTAGAATTCTGACGAAAGGTATAAAAATACTGTGCTTATTGTAGAAATCGTCTTCCATAATCGCGCAATGCTGACCCAACACACCATGACCACGACTGTTCTGTAAGCTCCGCTAAAAATAGCAAAATTTTAGGTTCCTATTTCTAGCTACATTGTTGGATCAAGACGTGTTCTTTAGATCGTCAGAGAGAAAAAATCGTTACGCGTGCTGTAAAAGAAGCAGTTTTCGCGATACAATGCAAGAAAAAAAATGGACAGGAGAATTGCGCTGCGTCCACAGATCCAAGGTCGTTCAGGGCGATGGAATTCTCACCTGATATGCAGGGAAGCGAGGCGCTGGTGCGCGCGGCCGTACGATGGATCAATCCGAACCGCCTCCTCGCACTCCTTGACGGCCTCGCCGATGCGGCGGAGCCCGATGAGCGCGGCGGCGCGGTTGCCACGGCATGCGGCATTGTCGGGGCACAGGGCGAGCGCGCGGTCGTAGAGCCTGAGCGCCTCCTCGAAGTAGCCCTTCTTGTACTGCTCGTTCCCGGCCTTCTTGAGCTCCTCCGGGTCGGCGCTGGACATGGCCCGCCTGACCACCGCGTCCTCCTCGGCGACCACGACGCCGCCGCTGCGGGACCGCACGATGCTGCCGTGGCCGTAGTTGGCGGTGCCGGAGCCGAGCACGTCGTGGCGGGCGACGCGGGGAGGGGGAGGTGCCGGCGGGGTCGCCGCGGCGGAGCATGAGGACAGCGGCTTGGCGAGGCGACCGGAGGGGCAGATGTTCCCCGCCGGGAGCGCGTTGGTGAGCGGCGAGGTGGCGGAGCTGGAGCAGGAGGTGAAGATGAGGGGACCCGAGCCGGTCCGTCGGTGGCCAGGGCGTGACCCGCGGGGCGGGCCATCGGAGGGGAGCGGGATCTCACCCGAATGGCTCCTCCGCGAGGCGAGCGCGGAGGCGGGGGCCCTGGAGACCGAGACCGAGACAGAGCCCGAGGAGCCCGACGAGGAGCTCGGGGTGGGGAGCTTGGAGGAGGATTGCGTGAGCGGGGAGACCGGCGACAGCCTCCCCGGCGGCAGCGTGTCCGGCTTGTCCGTCGACGACAGCAGCACCGCGGCGGCGAACGCGTCGGACAGCGTGTCCGGCATTGGCGGCGTCGTGCGGTGCGACATTCCGCCGAGCACCTAGTCTGCCTTCTGCTGCTACTGCTGGATCTCGCCCCCACTACCGCATGGACCGGTGCGCCGCCGCGTTTGCGGATGGGGATCTCGTGAGCGCGAAGCCGAGGTAGGAAGCAACCAAAGCGAGGAATGAGGAAGGCGGCAGCGGCGGCAAGAGGAGGTGGAGGAGAGGGGAGGTAGTGGGGAGAGAGGGGTAGATTTGGCGGAGCGGCCAGCCACCGCGGCGCGGGCGGTAACACACGCACCCCCGTAACAGAAGCGGCTGCAGCCGAGCCGGAGCGGAGCGGAGCACGGGAGGGTGTGTGTGCGAGCCCGAGTGGAAAAAGCGGCGAAACCCGCTCGTTTTCTCGCCAAATTCCGCCTGGCCGCCTCGGCTCGGTCACCACCTCACTACTATCAGTATCACGCACGCACGGCAGCGCGGCGTCGTCGTCTCTGCTCCTCTCTCTCTCTCTCTCTCTTCTCACAGGTGGCGAGGCAGGCATATGCCGCGTCGCACTGTGCGGCGCGTGTTTCGTCGTGTCGCGCGCGCTGGCTGGCTCGGGCGCTCGTGCGGGGCGTGCACCGACGTTGTCGTGTGCCGTGTGCACGTCGCGGGCTACGACGACCTATATGTATCCTGTATCAGTCTCCTCCTTTTGGGAGTCATACGTCTTTTCCACCGAAACGTGACGTTGTGAGACTGGGAGGGCGATCGAGACACGGGCACCGGACTATCTGGAATGGAAACATCTGACTTCTAACTGTTGTGTAGTTGAGTCACTGACATATAATATAAAATAAGTCCTCGTTCGGAAGTTTTAAACTTCATAAAATTATCGTCGCACGTTTTTCAAACTGCTAAACGGTATGTTTCGTGTAAAAATTTTCTATATGAAAGTTGTTCTAAAATATCAAATAAATCTATTTTTTAAGTTTATAATAAATTAAAACTTAATTAATCGTACGTTAATGTCACATCGTTTTACGTAAAACATTTTATCTTCATTTATATCTTTATCTTTAGGAGATTCCAACATCACCTTAATTATAGTAAAGTAAGATTCATGTCAGTAACTTAACCTTGCGGTTACACAAGCTGATTTGCTTCCCGGCTACCTGTGTTTTTTGTCCAGGCAAGCTAGCCTAGAGAACAACTTTGATAAGAGAAAATTAAGTAGGAAATGGATTGCATTAATTACCGTGTACAAAGCCAAACCGTTCGGCAACAGCAGTTTTGTCTGCTTAACCAAAGTGTTAGTTTTCGCATTGCCCCTGTTCTGCTACTTTTGCAATGCGTCCATTTCCCTTGCATACTGCAATGCGTTTTCGGTGGGAGAAAACACGCAAGAAATTGTCGTGTATGCCACTAGCCTGGTATAATTTCTGCCATGCAGCAAAAGATTGCTTTTCCGGACTCTGTTCACTTACAACACTGAATTTTATTCAGCCTTCTTCATAATCCTGTCCATGTCTGTTGTCTGATCTGGACAAGTCGTTGCCGGATCATGCATCACCTTCAGCAAGCATGCAACTATAACTAATTTAGCCTCTCATGATGCCTAGCTAGGAGATTCACATGCCGATCAAGTGGCCTCTAACCATCCACCAGAGACCGAGCAATTGTTAATCTGCCATGATATAGGCATAAAGCAAGAAAGCTATTGTCCAAACAGCAAAACGATGGCCTGCGAACTCGACCATCAGCTAGCTAACCTCATAGTATCAAAACATAAGCACCCTTATTAACTGGCTGCAGATTAGCTATAGATGATCACAGCGGTGACGTTAACCATGTGATTGTCCCTGATTAACTAAACATTAATCCTCGCTAGCTGCAGGTCCCTTCAGCAAGAATTAAGACTTTTTATCAGCGGATGCATCCTACATGTCATGCACGGTCCTTCGATCCATCCTCAAAAGCCTCAAACAATTCCCAAACAAATCATCAGCGTCGATCTACATACACCTCCTCCTCCCTTTGGCAACGTAACAGCATGCATGAACTCATGACTTCAGCAAAGAATTCTTCCTCTGCTAATTGTAGTTTCAGAGACTTTCAGTTTCAGTTCAGAAAGCAAACTAACCAGCTAGATCAGATCAGATCAGCTTAGCTTAGCTTATGTATCTAATGAAAAAACTGATTGGGTGATTAGTTGTTTGACAATGTCAGTGAGATGGGTTAGTAGTAGGAGTAGTATTTTCAAGGTTAATTTGGTGCGCAGAGCAGAGGGGAGTATAATTAACTAATGTTGGGGGGTTTGCTTTTGCAGAGGAAGAGTATTCAGTAAGACGGGGGTGGTAGTACAAATACTAATGCTGAGTTCCGCAACTGCCGATCGGACCTCTTCGTTTTTCACGCGCACGCTTATTCAAATTGCTAAATGATATGTTTTTTAAAAAGTTTTTGTACGAAAGTTGTTTTAAAAAATTATATTGATCCATTTTTGAAAAAAAATTAGTAAATACTTAATTAATTATGTGCTAATGAATCGCTCTGTTTTGCGTGAAACTAAGATTAGTTCCAAACACGTTCGGCCGAACTCAGCCTAAGGCTTAGTTCGTTACACTGTCTTTTCAACTCACCTATTTTTTTTCACGTGCACGTTTTTCAAACTACTAAACGGTGTAATTTTTTGCAAAAAGTTTTTATACAAAAGTTGCTTAAAAATTCAAATTAATCTATTTTTGAAAAAAAATTTAGCTAATACTTAATTAATCATATGCTAATAAATCGTTTCGTTTTCATGTGTACAGTTGGTTTTGCAAAGACAGAGTAACAAACAAGCTTAGGAAACCTGCATCGTGGTGCTGGTCCGGCCGCTGGGGGCCAGGAGGGAATATTTCCTGGCGTCACGGTTGCGTCATCGAGAGAAAACCGGCCCGCTTTTGTCAGTCCCACCATTGCCCCACTATCGAGGTGTGAGGCGGTATGCCCAAAATCATGAGCACGGGTAATTGACGTTGTTTAATCGAGAGATTAATTAAGCGTTGAGTCAGATCGGGCAATGTAGATAAAATCCTCCGCATACCTATGAAAATTTACCTAACTTTTTCTATATCCTCGAGTTTTATCCATTCTCTTATGTATCTTTGAAATTTAGTTTAAATATCTTTCATATCTTTTTTTTCGTTAGTTGACCGTAATTTAACCATTCAATTTCTATCAAAAGGTCCATTTTGTCGTTGGGTATGAATAAACATATATATATTTTGTGGAGTATATTGTTGGAGGGTAAAAATTTATTGTATGAGACTATTATTTTTATGAGTTTCTTATACGAGATATTATTTATGACAAAATATATTTATATATACGACATAAAAATTAATATTTATTTATTAGTTATTAAAAGTTATTTATGTATCATATAAATAGGTTTGTCTTATACTTAAAAAATATGCTACTTAGATTTTTTTAATATTTAAAAATTCAATATTATTCTTTATGTCATATAAAAATAAATTTTGTCATAAATAATATCTTGCATAACAAACTCACAAATATAAGTCTTGTAAAAAATTCTATACTCCAATAATATACTCTATTATATATATATATATATATATTCATGCCCAAGCACAAACTAGACTTGAATAGAAATTTAACGGTGAACTCATGATCAACTGACAAAATTGGTATGGAAGAATCCAAACTAAAATTCGAAGATACATAAGGGAATAAGCAAAACTCGAAAACATATAACAGATTAGGTAAAATTTTAAAGGTATGTAGGGGATATTTTTTTCTAAAATGTATTACACCATCCCAATCCTTTAGTAGTATATGTAGACATATATTTGTCCAGTTAGGTAACCATAATGATCGCTTATATTTTGGGGAAAATATGGTCATCTCTATTATTTGCTGGTTGAATTATCAGTCATAGCTAAAATTTTATTTTTTAAAAATTTAATTTTAAAGTTGATTTTGATTTTTTTTTCATGATATTTTTTCATTGATTTTTAACTCGCTGAGAACGTAAATATAAAAAAATATTTATAAATTATTATTAGTCACTTTATTTTTTTTTATAGCTCATCGTCCGTTAACTAAACGATGAGACATATAGATGTTGGGCACCACTAAATGCAAGTTCTATGCCTAACTACTTTTCCAAAACCGCATTTGGACGGTAGACAGGGTTTAACAACGGGAATGACCAAATAACTATTTTTGTCAACTCTATTGGTGAAACTTGAAGACAACATGCTACCTTTTTCAAGGAATGTCTAGTCACCAGGAAGACTTGGGACGCAATAGCAACAAGACTTTAACATCCACAACTAAAGCCATAAAATTAGACGTCCGTGCCATCCATCCTAAACAGAATAGTGAACCCAAAACATTATGTCAGAATGGAAGGAACAGTGAGGAGGTCTCAAGTCGCTTTTTATCCTAATCTCATGGGAGATACTAAAGAAATGAAACAACAGAGTTTTCAGAAATACAGAAACGTCGCTAACAGGAATCATCACTCGAATCATGGACGAGCTTCAGTCCTGATAGGCCGAAGAAGCGAAAGGCCTTAAAACACTAATACCGCAGGACAATAGTAGCCCAAACGATCCCGTGTAAAAAATCCTCTCCGATTGTGAACATGCATGCCTAGCATGGCACCGTTGGGTGTTTTTCTTTTCTTTTTTTCTTTTTTATTTCTAACATCTTGTTAGCCTATGGACATTTTTTCCCATGATATACAAGTACATCCCGTGGGGTTAAAAAAGAGAGAGAGACTGGTAGTACTAGAGAAAATTTCTGGAACCATACACTATTAGGTTGTTTTCAAGAGTGGTAAACGGAAAACTGCATCATGTACCGTTGTATGTCAGTACGTGTGCTACCATACGTGTACTCACTGGCCATATATATATCGTGGTGATCTATACAAGATTCACCCCCCGTGCCGTTGCTGTGCCACACGTACGTGGTACTCCGCGTCAAATCAACCAACCAACCAACCAACCAACGCACGCGCCACGCGAGCCGCGGCGATGGCGACGACGAGGCGCGCGTAGCTGGAAGAACACGCCGCGCGGGGGCGGGCGGTGCGAGGCGGCGGCGTGCACGGCTTAAACACGTACGCATGCAGCGCAATGCAGCGTAGTAGGACACCACCTGCGCGGTCACGACGCATGCAGCGCAATGTGGCCTAGCTGGCGGGGGGGGGGGGGGGGGGGGGGGGGTGATTTATAGCTGGAGGGGGAGCAGTGGACCATGTGTCCAGACCACGCTGGCATATGCACCTGGCCTTCTGTACATGTGTCCCTCCCCTCGTTTCTGCTCAACTGACCAAAAAGTCTTGTTGCTGCTAAGCACTGGCTCGATCGAGTTGCTTGTGATCTAAAAAGCTTTCGCAGCATAATTGCATTTGAGGGTGTGAATGTGATGGCCTCTGCCAGGGGTTCGAGCTGAGCTTGTTGAGGGGGGGAAATGATGATTGGGTGTACACGTGTTGAGTTCCAGTTTGCTGGCCTTGTGCACAAAAGGCGATGGCGCCGACATGGTGACAAGGTGCGTGCAGTCTTTAGATTTTTTCCAACGGTAACACTGGACGGTGGTTTTACCGTAATCTCCTCCCATACTTCCTCCATCTCGAAATGTAAAAACACTTTTTAATGGACACGAATATAAAAAAACTGAAAATGATTGAAAAAAAATTATGATTGATTGAGAATAGAAAGCAAGTAAAAAAAACTAAATGAATAATTGTTACGATTGGTTGAGAGGAGGGGTACATAGAAAAATAACTTTATTTTATGACAAAACATTATGTTAGAAATAGCTACATTTTAAAACGAAGATAATAATATATAATAGACAATATATATTACCTATTTACACTAGTACAAATTTACTACTCCCTATGTTCATTCTTGATAATCTTATTTTGAAAAAAATGAATTTCACATTTGATCGTCGTATTAGGCGGGGATCTCGTGCAAATTGTTAACAATGCTTCGCATGCTGCGCTGCATGCATGCCTTGCGGCTCCATTGGCAGAAATCTTGGTCAACCATTTAATGCAATCACAACTAATTGGGGAGTCCATGCGGCATGTAAGGATATGAAATGCTGGTAGTGCTGATTGATTTTGATTAATTGTTGTGCTAGATTATCTTGGTATTGCTACACAACCAAATATGATGATAAAAAATGAATGGAGGGAGTATTTACTAGTATTTTTTGTTTCAAATTATAGGACATCTTTTTAAAAGAAAAATCAAATTCAGTAGCTTTTGACTAATAATCATACTAACCACATATATGTTAAATATTATGTATATTATATTATTAGATTTATATTTTAAAGTATTTTCATGTGATGCTAATTTCATATTCGTTAGAAATATAATATGAAATAAACAAATGGTTAAAGTATGTTATTGAAGACCGTGAAAAAAATAGACCTTATAATTTAAAACTGAGGAATTACTAAATAAGAATATTTCTGTTGACAGTAGAATACATAAATTAACAGCTTAGGTCGTTTTTACCTAGAGATTTTATCGGCAGTAGAATATTATCGGTACAGACCACTTTAAAAGTACCATGAGTGGAAATATGCTCTTTTAGTTTGAAAACGCGCAAGAAAATTTCACTTGTCCTTTTAATCAATTACTTCCCTCAGTTTCATCAACATGCAAGGTGTTTTAACATTTATATTTGTTTTACCTAAATGTAAGTCATTTTTGAAACTTCTAAACACTTATTTTATTTTTTATCCTTCAGTGTTTATACTTGTTAAATAAATACTACCTATTTAATTTAACACGTAGATAATTCATCTTCTCCAGTAGTATCAACGAAAGATCAACAAAAAATCATTAATCTATATAAGTTTTTCTTGCAAAAAAACATATAAGTTATTTTCTTATTTTTTGTGCATAAATCTAAAACAACTTATATTTAAAATTGGAGGGAGTACAAAGTTTTTAAGATACATATTTGACCTATTTTGGATCAAAACAAGGCGTATACATAATAGCTTTCACTTCTTGAAATTAAACCACCATCCACGCATCAAAGATTAAACCAATAATGGCATGGTTATATAGTTCTGCCTATAAATTACAGTTACAAACATAGGATATATATCTGTGAATGTAGTAAGAGAATCTAATCACTCGAGATCTCAATGAAGTGATGGCACATGTGGCTCTCTCACCACTGAAGAAACCGATGCCAGCAGGCTTTGTTAGCTAGGTCGTCCTTAATAATCACTAGCCAGCAGGAAGAACTTGTTCAGATCGTTTTTTAATTATTCATTCTTTGGGATCAACAACTCCTGCACTACTCCTTTTGGATCTGAACACAACCTAGTCTCTTAACTCATTCTCTTCCACACCGTTTTTTTCTTATTCGGTAGGATATGCTATTTTATTGCAAAAGCATATACTATAATCTCATATACTTTGCATAATTGAATATGTTAGCTAGGCTCTAGCTATATATGTACATCTTGGCTACTACATTGTTCAATCCAATGAACATAGCTACATTTTGTTTTTATATATATATATATATATATATATATATATATACTTTGCATAATTGAATATGTTAGCTAGGCTCTAGCTATATATGTACATCTTGGCTACTACATTGTTCAATCCAATGAACATAGCTACATTTTGTTCATATATATATATATATATATATATATATATATATATATATATATATATATATATGTTTTCTTTCCATTGAGGTGAGACAATGCAACTTGCAATAAAAAGCTATGGTCAGAGAGAGAAGTTAATTAGACAGCTGAACTTGATGTGAGATCATTGGATGGATATATACACCAGTTCGAGTAGACGAGAGAATCTGACTCCGATTGGTCTCATTCTCAGACGTGAACAGTTGGAGTAGATGTGAACAGTTCCTTCCCTGAGTTTAATAGTGCTTGCACGAGAGCTTAACAGCGTTGGATTGCTAGAATAATCAAGTTCACGTTTGTTCCAGCTTCTGTTGCTGTCGATCTGACTGTTGCGACACATGGGAATGAACTGAATATCTCACACCCTGAAAGTCTGAATATCTCCTTCATCTATGCACCTACCTACCTGTGGTAATGCAGAGCATCATTGCTGCTGCAATGGAGAGCTGGGTTCGTGAAGAAATTAAGAGCTCATCAGTGATGATAGGTCGTCTATCGACTATCGCTTGCTGTCCTCAACTTATGATGGGGGCACAGTACGCATCATTGATTATTCCCTGAACATTTAATTGAATAGTGGCGCTAATATTGGGCTACAACTGTTGCGCCATGACGCGAAGAAATAATTCAGATGCAATGCGAGGCTATAGCTGCAATAGATGTGATCAGTGGTTTGAAAGATTCAGATTTAATTCAGCTTCTGCACTCCTTGAATTCTGAGTTCAGGAGCAGTACTGCGTTAGCTTCTTTCTTTTTTTTTGAATGCACGGAGACAGTACTAACTACTAATTTTAATTCACCAGTCTGAATCCTGCACGGACTAAAAATTTATATCTCCGACTGAAACGAAGTATACCAGTCAAACAACTCATTTACTCTCATATCAGGTTGTTGAAAGACTTGCCCATGAAAACTGCACTAAAATGACATTGTGATGATGTGATGCAGTTTTTTTTACACAAAATGATGTGATGCATGAAGGATTGAAGGAGAGCAAGCTGGTAAACTGAAGTTGCACTGAAATGTGAAAAGTATATATATATGGCAAATGCAAGGTAATTAATCTTAATCATGCATGGAGCACAACACTCTTACAAAGATAAGCAGCACTTGCAGTGCTAAATGCTAGTACTCCTAAGTGATAAGTGATAGCCAATGTTGAGAAACCATTTCAGTAATCTTGCAAATATGATGGAAAGAAAGAAAGAAAAGAAGAAATCACTTCATCTTGTATCTTTCTTTTACAACCGTGATTGTTTAATTTATCAGTAGCAATTAAATCACTGCAACTGATCGGAACTTTTTGGCTGGAAATTAAGGAGCTAGCAGTAGCAACGGGTATCTGAAACTCAGCGTAATTTTCTCTGAAACTTGTCAAGACGAGGAGCTCGACGACTCGAACGTGGAGGAGACCTTCCGGCGTTTGCTGCCCAGCAGCGACGACGCCCTGGGCGCGAAGTCGAAGCCGGAGCTAGCCTTGTCGAGCACGGACTGGAGCGCATGGCGGACCGAGGCCATGGCGGCGGCGGCGTCGTGAGACCCGCACGAGACCAAGAAGGTGAGGCGGACGCGGCCGCCCAGCGTGGTGACCTCGGAGCCGACCACCTCCAGCCCGAGCGGCTGCAGCGCCCGCTTGACGTCCACGAAGAGGTCGGCGCGGTCGTCGCAGCTCAGCGTCGCCCTGAGGAGGAGGGAGCCTCCGCCTCCGCCCGCGGCGGCGGCAGACGCTTCGTCGACGGCGACCTCGTCGGCGCCGGACGGGACGCTGGTGCGCCTGCCGACCCGCGCCGCGGCGCTCTTCAGCTTCTTGACGTGGCCCACCACCTCCGCGAGCAGCGCGGCCTTGTCCATCTGAAAAGGCCCACTAGAGAATCAATTTCTGGCCCAAGTAAAAAGCCCGTCTCGGCCCAACGTGTCGTGGGCCGCGTCAGAATTCGCCGTAGCAACTGACTGCGCGCGCCGCCGCCGCCGCCGCGAGACCTCACCGGCAACGAGGGGGAGGGAGGAAAGCTAGTACTGGATGCTCACCTTGTCGGTGCAGGGCACCATGGTGCGGAGCGTGGCGAGGTGGGCGTTGATCCTCTCCCGCCGCCGCCGCTCCGCCTCGCTGTGGCTCTTGAGCGCCATCGCCGCCTTCTCCTCCCGGTCGCCTCCGCAATTCTTCTTTGCCATCTCCATGGCGGCGGCGGCGGCGTCCATCCCCTCCGTTTCACCGTCTTCCAACGCGGGTGCTCGGCCCGGCTGGCTGAGACCATAAGCCCCATGGTGGCCGCCGGCGAAGCCACCGTGGTACTCATAAAGCCGGCCGCCGGCGTCACCGAACGGAGCAGAGCCCATCTCGTCGCCGGTGGAAGCTGCCACGACGAAGACTATCCACAAGGCAAAAGGACATGCAGATGAAAGAGCAAACAGCAACTGCCTTTTTCAATGGATCAACGAAGGAGGCAAGGCAACAACTCCTCCTGCACGCAAGAATTCGCAGGCATAAGCGCCAAGATCAAGAACACCTGAAACGCGTCTCCAGAATGTCACAGACAAGAACCTGCGAGATTCAGACAAGGACGACAAAGCCAGCGAGAACACACAGGCAAGCAGGCAGAGTGGCAGACAGCAGCAAGACCAAAGGCCCTGCTCCCAAGAACGCCTCAGAAATGGCAAGATCGCAGGAGCAGAAACTTCCAACCCAGATCACAAGAAAAGCAGAGCCGCCATGTCCGTTGCTTGCTTCCAGGACGCGTGAAACAGTGAGGCGACAGGGACAAGCAGGATGGCACAAGGATCGTAGCTCGTGTCTTCCTCAGGCTGTTCAACAACTCAGGAGAGATTCAGACACCGAGAAGAGAGAGAGGAAGAGGAAGAGGAAGAGCTCAGGTCAGGTGCCCGGCGGCCGATTCGGCGGGCACGACCAGAAGGGGAGCCTGACACGCCGTAGCTTCCTCTGCACCGACTCCGAGTCCGCCTTGCAGAATCTTGGCGTGCGGCGGCGTGCTTCCATTACTGGCCTCAGCGAGCTCCTCTTCAGCGGCATTAGCTAGTGCATGGCACGTTTCATCTTGGAACAGATCATCTGCTTTATGAACGGGATCATCTTCTCTCAACAACAGATGCAGGTATGGTGATGATCTGTATCTAGATAATCTGTATTTTCCTCTCTGTTTCTTTCTTTGGTGATTGGTCCCTTCAGAAGCTTGAGCTGGATTGACAAGGGAAGGAGGATGGCAAGAGGCTGGAGGAGGAAGAGGACTCTTGAGGTTCTTGATGGAGATGATGCAGAGCTTATGTTATGTGTGCAGGCTTTGGCTTGAGGTTTGTTTTTCTGACTTTGACATAGAGGGATAAGGACATGTTGCACATTTTCTATGTTGCTTGTTGGGTTTGTTTAATTTCTTGTTTGCTTTCTTGGATTCTTGCTCTTTGTTTGGATATCATTCCCCTTTCCTGATGGCGCCGCGAGAATTTTCTCCAAGCGCTCACGTAATTGTTCAGGGTTTATTGCTTTCAACAGGCAAAAATAAACCGTCAAGTTTTGTCTGATTTCGGTTCTTGTAATGTGAGAAGTGTTGAGCTAATATGCAAATTGCATGAACAGCCAACACATGGTTTAACAGGGCATAGGTTCTCTAATCAATGATCGGTGTCATAATTCACTGTTTTGTTGCTTGTTACAGGGATTATACTACACAACAAGGAATAAGATTATTCGGTTTTTAGGGCTACTGCTGTATTTCTAACTTCAATATTCTTCATTTCTTCTTGTTATTGTTAATCACGAATTCTGCCATCAAGCTTCTCACCATCCTTATCCAACAAGTATATTTTGGCGTGGAGAGCGTTGAAGCATATCATAAAAATAATCTATGGTAGCCTGATTTTCTTTTAAGGTTGATGGTCACCTGAATTTGTATATGGTCAAATGTGATATTCTTACACAGAAGAAACATAACACTCATAATTTTGGCATAGTGATAAAGTGCTTGCATAGAATAATTATTCTAATTTTCTATTAGAATATAATGATACCACCTAACAGAATTATAATATTGTAAAGTAATTATGAAGAAAAATCTACGTATATGATTTTTATGTTTTTAAAATAAATATTTTGAGAGCTATTGATGGTCAAAATTTAAGTTTGACCGAATTAAGTCAATAGTGTCATATATTTAAATACGGAGGGCCGGATGAAGTATCATTATTTTGGAGACCTTATTGGAAGAAAATTCAGAAAGGGGAGTGATAGATCAATTGGTTTGTTCAACTAACTGTGTACTTGTATGCCGTCCCTACATGAAATTGTTTGCTTGAGTTTTGTGATCTTGCCGACCAAACCGGCTCTAAGCGTCTTGATGTTGCCATTTCAACCATCTCTATTGGCTCTAAGTGAGCTATGGTATTAGCTATGAAGTGTTCCACACAAGATTCTTCTTTTCAAGTCTTGAAAGCTTATAACATGTCATGAAATAATGTTTTTGTTTAGATGACCTAATCACTATGCCAGTAAGTACACAGAGGCCAGCATTTGTCCTTGACCTTATCAATCAAGCTATGAGATGACTCAACTCAATTGTTTTTGTTTGACTTGTAATCTTCAACAAGTCTGATTCTAGAAATAATGCAACATGTTTGACCAAACCATTTAACTCATCTGCACGAACCATGCCTACCATGAATGAATTATTAAAAATGTCAACAAGAAAAACATCACCATGATTCTATGCTGGGAAAATTAGCATTGGATTCACATTGTTACATCTGACTAAGAAAGCAGTGGCGAATTCAGGATGTAAATTGAGGAGGTGCTAGTGTAAAAACATAGTATAATTGAAATAAACTGAAGACATATCAACTAAAGTATTTTTCAGTGAAAACCAAATACGAATATGATCAAAAAAACTTTCTCCATTTCAATTTGTGGCTAATGTTAAAATATCCACAAATATATGTGACTATATTGTTATGTTATACTCAGAGTAAGTTCTGTACTTATCAGTTTGAGCCCTGAAAGCAAGAAGTAGAAGCAGTGAGGCCGTCTGCACCCTTGCCGTCCGGACAATTTGTTTCTTCATTAATGTCTAATTAGACTTGTTAATGATTAATGAGGGGCAAGGATTAGAGATGGGGCTGGCGCCCCAACCAGCTCCAACAGTGAATCCGCCACTGTAAGAAAGGAGAAATTCAATCACCATCTGGCAAACAGTTCATTATCGGAGGCTCTAGTGACGTGAGACTCTGCCCCTAGTTGTGGTGCTTGTGATCTTCTACAGACGTTGATGTTCATCTATCAGAAGTAACCGGCGATGATTGGTTAAGAAACTCATAAGCTGATAGCAGCCAGCATTAGCTAATTCCTCAAGGGGGCCAATGAGGAATCAAGGATAATCTTGAACACCTGGCGTTCAGATAGCCTTGTGTTCCTGAAATTTTATATTGAGCATCACCGTCTTGGTAAGTATGAGTTTTGTCCTCTCTGGAAATTTAAAAGGATTATAATTTTTTACCTTATTTCTAGTGGACTTTGTTTTGAGAATCTTGGAAATTTTATATTCTTGTTTGTTCCCCTCAAATGGCTTAGAGTAAATAATCCTTTGGAAAATTTGAGGGGAAAGGTACCTGAGTATTGGCAATATGGCATGCAGCTCTACCAGAAGTAATTGTCATTTGTCAGTGTCAATTTTTTTTTTCATGGTACACATAATCTCAGAACATGCAAAGGGAACAGTACAAGCTCTAAAAGTGGTAATCATGGGAATGCAATGCTGAAGTAGTAAAACTAAAATTGGCTTTTGCAATGATCTAGCAGAATCTATTCTTTTGGCATTCATGGTGAACACACATTGTGGGTCAGTGGGGAACCCGCTATGGACTAGCTGCTGACTAAATACATGGATAGCAAAGTTTTTTGCCAAGTTCCCAGGAGTCTATTGATTCAAAGATAGTAGTCTTCAAAAAATACTTAAAAGGAGCCATCCAACAAGGATAAAGAGAATCATAATATAAACCAAAAATTTGCCACAGAATTATCATGTTATGGCAAAATTTACGTTAAGAAAGTGGGACAAGATCTAAAATATTTGTGAAATCTACTCCATTTTCTTTTTAATAAGGTCCATTTGGTTCTGGAGGACTAAAGATAAGGTGACTCGTCTACACTTATCACCTCTTTCAAGGCACAGAAAGATGCACTTTTCTACAGTGCGTTACACTTATGTCTTTTCAATCACACATTAGTATTCCCTTCGCTTCAAAATATAAAAAATTTTAGATGAATGTGACACATCCTCGTATTACAAATCTAGAAAAAATCATATCCAGATTTATAATACACTCAAAATTTTTTATATTTTTGAACGGAGAGAGTATTCCTGATTATGATGTGAAAGTGACAATCATAACAGAAATTGAAAGCACTACTAGTAGTACTATTTTGCTAAACATTCGAAAAGATTGATGCAACAGATTCCAAATTCTCATCAACAGGTTCTCGGTGTTCTGGCGAGGTCAGGCTCTTCCTGTCCATCAAACAGCTTCCCAATGCACTCCCTCTATCTCAGACTATTAATTTCACATGTTTCACATGTTGGGATTCACATCCCGTGCCTTCGTCTTGAAAACAGACTAACTTCTAACTATAAATCTAAGTCTATCATGAAAAATAGACTAACTTCTTAACTATTTAAAACTTTTTGATCTGCACACAAAACTTTCGTCCCTAAATCCGACCGAGCGGCACCCTTCGTCCCCGCACGCGCGATGTGTTCATCGCGTACGCTGGCCAAAACAAAAACAAAGAGATCAGAGATCAAATCAAAATACTAATCGCGTATGGCGGGCAAATCACAAAATCAAAGATCGATTAAAAACCCAATCGTGGCAAATATCATCCAGAGTCCGTATCAAATAACAAAAAAAATTAAACCAATTCGTGTTATCCCAAATACAATAATTGAAGAACGGCAAACTTTTGTAACTACAAATTCCCGATGACAACGATAACCAGATCTCTATCTACTCACAATAACCCTAATGCAGCAACCGTCATCGTCCTCTGGGATCCACCGTCGTCTCCTTGAGCCCCAGTCCCTACCGCCATCGTCTCCCGGATCCGACGACGGAAACAAAAAGGCCGAGAGGAAGGGGGAGGGACGGCCGTTGCCACCGTCTCCGCGTCGTACCCCCGCTGTCACTGCACCACGCCGACGAGACGGGAGGAAGAGGGGGAGAGGGAGCGGCGCCGCTGGTGGGAGGAGGGGAAGGGGGAGCAGTGCCGCCGGTGGGGAGAGGGGAGGGGAGGGGGAGAAGCGCCGCCGGAGGGGGAGCGCGGAGAGGGAGAAGCATCGTCGGTTGGGAGAGGTGGTCCGCGGTGGGGGGAGGGAAAGGGGAAAGTGAATCTAGGGTTAGAGTTTTTTTTGACACCGATGGTTTTGATGGATTCTGAACCGATCCGAGCCGTCCATCAAAACGAACGGCTCATATCGATCCCGTGTCAGGCCGGCCTCCATCCTCGGGCCGCAACACTGCTAGGCCGTGCGCGCATCATGGGTCGTGGGCATGAATGCCCTAGCAGGCCGGTTTTTTCATCTGTTTTTTCGCCCTTTTTCGGTTTTTTCATCTGCTTTTTTTCGTCGTCATTTTTTTACATCGCAGTTTCTTGGTTTTTTTGTCACTGTTTTTACCCGTTGCAACGCACGGGCCATTTTTCTAGTCTAACTATAAATCTAAGTCTATGTTTAGATCTCTAGCTAGAAGTTGTTTTTTAGATGGAGGTAGTACTCCTAATCCTATACTCCCTCCATTTCAAAATATAAAGAATTTTAGATGAATGTGATATATTTTAATATTACGAATCTGAACAAACATTCACCTAAAATCTTTTATATTTTAAAACGGAGAAAGTACCATATTTCTTCTCCCAAGGTTGAAATGGCAAGATCGTAGGAGCAGAAACTTCCAACCAGATCACAAGAAAAGCAGAGCCATGTCGTTGCTTCCAGGACGTGTGAAACGACTACAAGAATGGGAAGGGCAAGGCTGGGCTGAAGGAGGAAGATGACTCTTGGGATTCTTGATTGGCAAATAATGCATTCCCTGCATCATTTATCTAGGTATGTATGTTTCATTGTCTGTTTAATACAATATCAACGAATATGAATGTTGGACGGCTCTGGCAACCAGTAAGGGGCTATCGAAAAAAAAAAGTCCACACCCTCATCCTAATAATGGCATGAAAAATTTAGAAGAAAAAAAATCAGAGTGTTCCAACACAATGAACTTTTGGCAAGAGCTGTAGTGGCAAAAATTAAGGAGGCCAAAACCTAAGGCCTAACAGAAACAAAACAACTCTTGGAGATTATCCTCTAGCTTTATTTTATTTTTTCTTTGTATAGTCCTATACGACTCTTTTTACTCTTACTATTTTCAATAAAATTGACACTCTCTAAATGTCGGTTTGTTAAAAAAAATCAAAACGAATAATTCCATCCGAAAAAACTCCAGAGAACACCATGAATAAGAGATTCTTTTGGTTGCTTAGAAAATTTGGCATATGTCATTAGTGATGAATGAAAGAACTAAACATTTAGTTGGCAACTTGGCATAAAATTGTGAATTTTGTCAACTGGAACTGCTACAGTGGTCTACTGTTCACCAGGTGTCTAAGTATTTTCCATTAAAAAAAGGCGTCCAGTACATTGGGTTGTAGATTCAAAGCCTATCTGGTTGGCTTTTTGTATTTTTTAAAAAAACTTTGTACAAGCACAGATGTTTATACATATATGCGCGTACACTTACTCCTATAAATGCAAACACGCATACACTTTCGTTATGAGCACCTTCAAAGATTAGACAAACATATCTTGATATTAATGAAGTTATTATAGACGTGTCGCTATCAATGGGGCAAAGAATTAAGATCGTCCGATCTCAATTTTTACATAGATGAAGCCTCAATTTGCAGGAATATCAAGAATTAATGCCCTCTTTGATCCAAAAAGAAAATCATAAGAATTTTAAAAATTTTCATTTCTATAGGGTTTTTTTATAGCCATTTGAATCAAAGGAATGGATCCTATAGAATCCCATGAAACTCCTATGAAATGCCTTATTCCATATAAGTTTTGAAAAAAAATTAACATGACGGAGAACTTCATAAAAAGTTTCCTTGAATTTTATCTCCTCAAATTCTGTGTTTTCCTGCGGTCCAATCAAACGGTCATTTTTATGTTTTTTTGTGTTTTGTAATCCTCTATTTTATCGTTGCATTCTGTCAGAATCCTATGTTTTTTATTACTTTATTTTTTTCATTGTTATGATTCAAAAATATATTAAGATTCGATGAAGGTGACAACATTTACGAAAACAATTAGTGTTTACCGTCCACGGAAGAACTCCAGAATACGACTAGGAGAAAAAACGGTTTCTGTTAAATCCTGTTTGGAAAAGGTAGTTTTTTTCGTCTCAAAGCGCTATGTTTTAGTTTAAAACTTAAAAGAGATGAAAACTCGTACCAAAGCTAGACGCCCTTCGAATTTCTTACCCATCTTGCATTTTCAAAACGAGCATATCTAACTGTGCAACTGTACCTGATTTGCTAGTTGCATGGGCAACAAGATAAATAATCCCTCACTTGTCCACGAATACAAGAGATTTCTCACTTATCCACGAATACAAGAGATTTATAGTACTACTTTCTCAATTCATCCAAACATTACACTTATTGCTTACTGCTAGTTGCATAGTAACGCGTCAACTTTCCAAAAGTAAACTCATAGGGGCATCAAAGTAATTTTATATCAACCTTATGATATGCTAAACAAACCAAAATCAAAGTAAACTCCTAAGAACATCAAAGTAATTTCATATCGATCTTAAAATACGCCAAACAACTCAAAATCCGTTATATTTATGGACAGAGGGAGTATTTCAGGTAAATGCTGACAATTTATATCTACCTTTTCCCGACATACATTATGACATTGCTGGCCTGCAGCACACAAGTATCTAGAGCCAATTAAACTTGTGAATGAATCAAATCAAATAATTGATGATTAATTTGACATCGACTACATGAATGACCTAACAACATGAATGACCATTTTGAATGGCAAACTTTTCACATGTACAACAATCGGTTCCACTCATATGAAAGTACAGTTAGAGCCGCTGAGCCGCCGGACATGCTTTTTCTCCCTATCAGCAGCAACTGTCACCGCATAAGAACTGCTTGCAACAACCAAGCATAGAATCTGTATGATGGATCATGTTGCCGAAGAATACCAGCATCACGAATTCATGAGTGGCTGGAGTTCATAACTTTCAGCAGATGTATATGGCCAGAAATAATTGAATTTCCTATGGCAACTTATTTGTCAGCGATCCATTTCAGGTCAGTGATCTTCTGGCAGGTAGTATGTACCTCCTCTTTATTTCTTTTCTGGTTTTCCAGATGGCCTATTCATCATCTTTTCCTGGAGCAGAACCTGCAGATTTTTTATTCCTGGTAATTTTGCTTGCTGGGAAGTGGAGTCTTGCATACAGTGGTCTGGGTGCTCTTGATGTCCTATCAAAGCCTCTCACGCACACAAATCCTGCAAAAGTTAGAAAAGAAAGTGTAAAATCCACATCCCCGAATGAAAATGTTACTGACATTCTTGGAAAAGAAAAAGGGATCCATCAGTAGCATTCTACCCTATAGCAGCTTTCTGCCAACAATGCCTATGGATAAAAAACTGCTTTATCTATATTGACAAGTCTTGCACCTACTTTAATAAAATCCTCCATAGGAAACAATTGTTTAATTGCACCTACATATTTATGCAATCCTCTATATAGATTCTGAGGATATACTTGATATCCTTGTCCATTCACATTGGCATTTTATTCGGATTCCTCTGAAGATACTTCTAGACTACTCACTCTAACCTGTAGACACATTCTTGTCGCTGTGGACTAGGGTGTGAGACATGCCGCTCTCCCTATATACTTGCTACTATTATTGCCCTCATCAGTAAACTTCTATACACTTCATATTTCTTTGTTATGGAAACGGTAACGCACATACAAAAAAATGATTACCTCTCCAAAAGCAATGTTGTATGTCTTCAGTCGTCAAACCTGCGACATAAACATGGGATCAGTTGTACAGCTTCGTTGCAAGAAAGCAATCAATAATAACTGCCCAATCAATTTTTCAGTTGATCCCTCTCACAGTTCACACGACACACTTGGCCGGCTCACTTGTTCGCTAATAGTTGGCACTACATGGTTATCTACATTCCTATTTCGGCCGTATACATGAATTTAGTACCATATGAGTTGAGAGTTGAACCATTTCATAAACCCAGCTATTCCTAACGTAGTAACCTCAGGTTGACCCTTTTACATGAAGCGAGTGAGGACAAAAGCGTAAACGAAGTTATTAATTAGATTTGGTCTATCAGAAAAAGCAATAGGCCTAGAGTTGTTTCGGATCCAGGACATTAGTAATGGTATCAGAGCCAACCCTCAATACATGGTTGCATGTTCTGTCAGGGGCGTGGACATGCTGATGCATATGCATGTACTTGACATTCCAAATCACAGATCAAGCAGCCGCCACTGCAAATTATGTAAAAGATAGCAGCTGGAAATTCCATCTAAATGGACAAAAAGAAAACCTAGACATAGCAAGCACCGTGAGTGGCTCCCAACAACAGAAAGAGGCAATGGTGGAAACAGTTGCTTGTTGTCCTGGCAATGGAGTAGAAGTGATGGACGATGACCCATTACAGCAGAGGGGCTTAGGATCCAAACGCCCAATGAAGGGCATTGGACGGACTTGGGTGGCACAGAGGTGGGGGAAGGTGAGGAAAGTGGAGAAGCTGTGGCACCAGAATCTGGTTTCTTTACAAGCAAAAGCTGCTCATAACATGCCCCAAAGCAGGCCTTAGTCCTCTTGGTGGTTTAAATTATTACAATCACATAAGGGATTTCACACAATAAAGAAAGATAGTGGTGCATTTTGGTATTGTCGGAATTTATTAGTGAAATACCTTTAAATATTGTCGGAATTGAAGTTCCAAAGTAAACTGTTCTCCTAGGGAGATTCCATATCCAACTCCTTGGAACATCAATCGGGTTCCGGCTTGAGTCATGATCAGCAAATACCTGCAGCATAACATTTGAACACTAATAAAATAGATACTAGAAGTAGAAACTTGCATATATTATAATGGTATATTATAATAATTAAACTAAGATCAACTTTAAGAACTTTCTGTTTTCACCTCATTGACTTGAAAATACGTCCCATTAAGTGGAAAGCTTCCTCTCATTGCTGTTCGGCATGGTATCTAGTTTAAATTTTCAACAAAGAAAAACGGATTGTCAACAAACTGCAGGATAAGTTTGCTACATCCTACTCCCTAGCCAGTGCCCAACCGGTGAATTAGAACTGTTATAGCTTGGACAGACAATATATGAAACTGAGCGATAGCTGGTTCATCGCTATTCGTGAACACAATAAACTTGAATAGCACATCTTGATTTACGCAATAGCTAGGTAAGAAATACTCAAGCCGAGGGCAGCTGAGCATATGTTACAGAAATAAGTACTTACCAACAGTGTCCCTCGAACTTTTTGGGCCTGCGCTTCTCTTACACTGTTGCAACTAAAGCATGTATTGCTTGCACATAGTTCACCACTCTCTTGCGAATTGCAGAACGACTTAGGTGCATCAGTTGATTGAGCTGTTTCACCTGTTGCATATTTCAACCAATATAAGTAACCATTGAAAAAAAGTTTGAAACCCATGATATTGTGTTCTGTTAATGCACTTCTTGCCTGGGGTCCATATAGAGAGTAGGTATGGGCAAGGATCATCTGGTTCTCTTTGGTCGAACTGTGCATTGTAAGAAAATAAGCATCAATATATTCTTGGTGATTAATAAAGTACAAAAATTCTATAATGTGTTATGAACTTACTCCTTCCAGAAGTGGATGCGAGTCTGGCAGTTCATAGCTACAGATATTAAAAACAGAGAAGTAAGCAATGCAGCAAAACACATGATGGTCGATAGTTAATATTCATGAGATTGGTTTTGCAAGAGGGGCAAGGCCATACACTTGGTGCTCTGTCCTTAGGCGACTGACATTCTTGAGCTTAGGAGTTGGGATAGAAGCAACTTCAGGAGTTATAGCGACCAAAGCCTTTGACATATCAGCATCTTCAATCTCAATGTTATTTGCTTGCATATAACTCTTCAGGTTCTGTGTAAACTCCTCAAAATTAAGCTTGATGGTTGGGATTTCTTCTGGATCATCGATAAAACCATCCTCTATTTCACCCACTTTCATCTCTGTTGTCTCATGTTCAGGTTCTGGGCTTGCTGGCTCTTCGATGATTGGCTGGCGATTGTTCGTACCATGGTGACAGGTGTTTGCATTCCACTCAAGTTGACTTACAGGCCTAGAACTTATAAATGTCTGGTGGAAGGTTTCTGCAGCAATTGGGGTTCCAGATGTAACCAAACTCTTCTCTTCAGGTCCAGGAAGAGCGAGCCTTGCACTGTATCATAAAAAAAAACATATCATTACCAATATAAGGTCATCCAGGAATATTGGATTAAANTCCAAGACTGTAATATAAACAGGTTAGTCTGTTTCTCAAAAGTACAAAGTGTAAAGGTCGCGGTGGAGTCAAACAACTGATAGAACCTTCACTCTTAAACTAATAGGTCCACTGCATTTGTCGAATATATTTGGACTGAATTGAAATCCCTTGGCAACAATCAACCTTTTGACAATGGAAATACACCATAGTCATTGATGTCCAGTCAGAAAGTATTTATTTAAAATGTAGAGAACATCATGTTCTAACTAAAACTACAATACATTCATTGCAATACTGAGTTACATACAACACACTAATATAGCCCTCACAACCACAAACATAATCTTCGATGTATCAAAATAACATAAATGTGGTATGCACCAGTTAAATTAGCCTAGTACAACTTGTAGGACCGGGAAAAGGAGGGGAAGGGGGCTCAGCCAATTGTTCATACCTAACAATCATCACAATGATTTCACAGAATGTATATAAAATATGTACATCATGAGAATTACCTGGCAAATGCACTTGCAAAGTGCTTGCACTCAGCTCTCATTGGGCATGCGTTGCAATTTGGCTTACTTTTTGTACAAAATACCTAGAATGAAAGAAAAACAGATGGTCCATCAAAACACAGTAATTAAGTTGCATTCGCTTTATCAAAGTTGTTGCCTCATACCTTTCCAAAAGTTATCATTTGATAGTGAAGCTCATACCTACATATCATCAAGAACCTGTTATACACTCTCAGATAATGACATGGTCTATATATATATATATAAACTGCATTTCTAAAACTCACAATGTCCGTTGATCAAGCTTGCATAACCTAGGCCAGAGGTATTTCTGTATGTTCTCCAGCATTGGATACCTTCAATAGCAGATGATCAAACTCCTATCGTTCTCCAGCATTAGTGAAGCCAACCAGTGGATTTAAGATACTTACATCTCCAACAGGTGCAACTGAAGAGACTCAGGTAGGGGTTGAAGCGGCACCCATCCAAGCCTCACACATATTCTACCAACATTTGTGTCCACCTACATCATCAACAGATACAGATAAAATCTCCACTTCTCCAGAAGTAAAGAAACGAAGATTCTTGAAAATTATTTGTGAAAGGAAACATACAGGAAAAGCCATGTGATGGAGTGTCAAAAGACGCACACACTCAACACTTTTAAGTCCAAGTCCTCTAATGCTTAAGAGATAGTCCCTGGAAGAAACACAAAAAAGTACAATGTATTTACGTGTAAAAACCAGGCACAAATAATGTAGGAATACATTGGTAAACACTTTAATATAAATAATAACTTGATCAGAGAAGGATAAACTAGATTCATGGTCTTCACGGGAGCTCGACATTGCATTGGTGAATAACTATTTTTCAAATGACAAACATCAAGTGAGGGCTCCAGCCTTCTCGCGATCAGGTAGTTGATGCTACACAGGCAAGCTGATTTGATTGCCACACCTGCGTGGCTTAGGTAGTTGATGCAACACACGAGCAGGTGTCTTGATACTTTTCGTCTAGGCTGTCCCCATTGAAATATTTAGCATCGTGCAAGTATTCAGCGCTCTAATCTGTTCTAGGCCTAGTTATTATTAAACCCGGACCAGCAAGTCCATTGGTTCACTGGTTCAACTGCTGGTTCAAATAAATAATAGAAAATATATTCTTTTATGAAGCTTTGGTTGAATGAAGGGTTATTTAAAATTATTTTTTCCATACAAGGTCCCTCACTTGCTCAGTTGGTTGAGAGCACACAGGGCGAAGTAGGGGTTCAAGGTTCGATCCCCCGTGCCCGCTTGCTTCTCCATTTTTTCCCAGAAAAAAAATATTAGATGCTCGGACCACCTCGGTTTTAATCCAAATCAATTGCATCTCCGGTATTTTAATTGAACAAGACCAGACTAAGCGTTGGTTCCGGCTTTTTTTGGTTCAACCGCCGGCCCAGTCCGTTTTTAATAACTGTGGTTCTAGCTAATCGATTGCTTGGGCGTGGCACAAAGAGCATGACAAAGAGCTCCTACTTTGATGATAGGCAAATGGGCAGCCTAGCAGGCTACCAGTGGCTATCTTGGGCAAAAGATCATGCATGTCACAGGCTCACAGGTGATAGGCATTATTACCCCGCAAACACAGACATGTTCCATTATTTACCATGCCCACTACATCCAATTGTCATTTCTAAGCAATGCGGAGGTCAAATGACAAATTATATAATGCCCAAGGGCCAATTGCATTATGAATGTTTGCTCAAACTAAATTTAGTTAGCTTACTTCGCTTTGTCTGAATCAACATAGCGCAACCACTCAAGATCAATGCTCCCATGGTCTCTCACCAATCGGTTTAGGAAGTCCTGCAACATGAATTGCTAAAGATTAGTATGGTTGATTGAAAAGTTGGAATTCCAACAAATAAGCAAATCTATATGGAATCGCATGCATGCACGTATGGCTAGAGTTATGTCAACTTTCAATGTAAACTGTTCTATGCCATACTTACTTTTATCCGTTCTGCCAGCATGTTATTCATTCCTCGCTCTCTAATTGTGTCAGAAATTTCCTTCACCTCTGCTTGTCTTATTGTTTCCCAATCAATTGAATCCTTAGCATTCTGGGCTCTTTCTTTATTACCATGACTGTAAAGAACTTCTTTTCTCAACATATCCCAATCATATGTTTTCTTTTTACCAGCCCCAACTCTTGGCCTCTTTGCTTTTGATCCATTGACTGGAACTTCGGGGGAAGTCTTTTTGTCATCTTTAGAATTCTCTATCAAGTTGGAAGAAATTCCGTGTAGTACTTCAGAATTTGCTTTCTGGTTTTGGCATAAGTTTGAAGAATAAAGATTATTGGTTGTCGCTGTTTGAAATCCAACATTATCATCCTGTTGGCTGTATCCTGATTGAGAATGTTCACCTCCATTTTGCTCTGTCCTGACAGTATTATCACCTTGCACATTTGATGTTCCATGCTGTTTAAAAAATGCAGCTTCAGCTTCATTCCTTGAAAAGTATTTTTCACAAGAGGACTGTTCCCTAGCAAATGACATTTTCTCTGAACTTAATGATTGGAAACAGTTATCAATTCTTGGTGAAATCACGTCAGCTACCGGTGTAGGCTCAGACAGGGAAGTAGTCTTATCTGATCCATCTATACCATATAACATGTTGCTTAAAGAGGCAGCCTTTTGTGTTTCATTGTTACAGGCAATTCCAGGATGACGTGAAGGATAATAACTGGTTTGTGTAACATTAGAATCAAGCACTCTATTAAGGCCAGTGTATACTGATTGCTCCAAATCACTCGCATGTGCTATGTCTGGGAGGTGAACTTGGCCAGTCTGGTGATATGAAACAGATGAATGTAAAGGCTGATGTTTACTGCAGAGATTTTGTATTCCATTGAGCACTTGACCGTTGTTACTACATGAGACTGGAACCCCATGATACTCTGATGATTCAATAGTTTCATTAGACTTGTTCTTTAGCTCCTGCATTCGTAGAAGTTCCGTATATGTGGTTCTTGTTGCTTTGGGCATATTTCTGCTGCCAATGTCTTCAGCAGTGAAATTTAGTAACATGCTCGAAAACATATGATCAGACATGTGAAATAGATAATCTGACGAATTTTGAGATGAAATAGCGGAGTTTTCTGATGAAACAACATCCTCCAGTGACCCATCTTCAGCTTCAACAGCATTTCCAGTTTGAACGACTGGACGCCTAGTAGCATGCAGTCTAGCCGGCAGATTCTCACAAGTATTAGAATAAACTCCTGCTGCACCATCCACTCCATCCCCACAAGAACTTCCAAGCAATTCCACACTGTTACTTCCTTCCTTATCTTCTGTTGTGATAAAAGAGGCTGCTGTGTTGCTGGCCTCTTGAACAAGGATCTCACCCTGTAGCTTGACAGAATTACCAAACAACCCAGAACAATCACCATTTTCTGAAATTGTATGAAACATCACATTTGCGGGTTTTTCAGAGGCCTCTGGCTTTACAGGAAATTTTGCAGCAAGAGACATAAATGCAGAGCTGAAAAAAGTTAGGAAATAGTCAGACAAAAACAACATAACCTCATAATGCAAGTCAAGTCACAGTTTTCAAATAGGCTCTAGGCATTCACCTGGAAAGATGGTCCGAAACATTCTGCGTAAGAAATACTCCCACTACAGAATCTACAACTGATCCTTTCCAAGGAGAAAAACGCCGATCTCCTGCGAACATAGAGGTAATCCTAAAAGTAAAGGTGTTGATCTTCATGGCACAATGCAAGTCTACTGGGACAGTGCGAGTAAAAACATGAACGTTCGGATGAAGAAATAGGATTTGGGCACACAGTAAATATTGAAGATTTGAGACCATCCACTAATGTGAGTGCAGCAATCACAGGATGGGAGCCATCATGTTTTGGAATCCTATTTACATATACTCAAATATATATATATATATATATATATATATATATATATATATATATATATATATATATTATAAATATGCAGAAGATCATGTTAGGGAAACAATTTTGAAACGATAGAAATACCTTGAACTAGATGCATTCGAGCAATAAATGAATCAACACGCCCTTGGAATATTTTTCTTTCTTCATTTAGCCATTTCTCTTTATCCTTATCCATCCCTTCAGCACAATCACTCATATCCGGTCCCATTAGTAACTTCCACATCAAAGCAGTTACAGGGTCAAGATCCACTTTGGCTCGAGAGCGTTTTCTTTTCACTTTTCCCTCAAAAGGAACAATAGGACCAAATTCTCCATTGTAAGGGACAATAGCACCATGAGGTTCAGCTGTCACAGGGTCTTCTGATTTGTTTATGTCCAAGACCTTTATCTTTTGAATAACAAGATCTAAAGAATCCAGTAGGGGTACCATAGCTCCAGAAATGTTTTCTCCAACTCTATTTGCATTAACTGCTCTTCCAACAGAAGCCTCCCCTGCATAAGGACCATAAGAACATGAAGTATACTCATTTTGCAATGGATTAGTGTGACTACCCTTTGATGCAAGTTCTCCACCAACAACCTTTTCCTTCCTTGGACGGCCTCTAGGTTTTGGTTTCTCGCCAGGTTTTAACTCTTTCCTGGGGCGTCCTACTTTTCGCTTCTCAGGGAGTTTGGCTGTAACGGTTTCTTCAGAAACCTCGACTTGATCGTTATCAGTTCTCAGAACATCGACAGAGGATGGCCCTATAGGATTGACAGGAGGTCTAATAATGTCTCTAGAACTCTCCAGTTGACAACTTAAAGCTTTCACAGTGTCCTTACATGTTGATGCATGTGTTGGAGCTATAAGGGTTCTTAAATGCTCCCCACTGGTGCTTCTGCCAAGCACATCATGAGGGGTAACACAGAAATTGCTCTGAGTAACAACTTGAGGTGAAGTTACTTGCTTATGCAATTCACTTGACAAGTTATGCCCTTTAACCATGTCATGTTCCAAAGACTGAAGTTGGCAACTTCCAGTTTGCGGAATATATTTTTCCCTTTGTAGGTTATTTGGCATACTAGGCAATTGTGTGAATTCTTCTGTTATGAGCCTGAACTGTTTGTCAGGTACTTCAATAGACTCCCTGCATGCAGAGCCGTGCAGAGCAGGTCTGCCATGTTGTTGGACCATTTCTGATCTGTTAACCATATCATTTTTAGATGATCTAAAATTGATCATTCTTTGGGAAGCTTGTGATTTCTCACGGGCTATCAATCTTTGTGCATCAGCAAGGGTAAAAACATTTGAGTTGATTGCTGAGGCCACATTTGCATTCTCATTATTTGACAAATTCGTAGATGAGGTAGAAAAATGTCCCACGACTCCATTTGGATAATTGTTAAGATAATCTGTCCTCATTCTTTTGTGAGGTTCTGAAAAATATGGTGCCTGTGAGCCCGCAGTATCGGCAGCACCTGCAGGTGCCCATCCACTATTTTGTTGGTTAAGGTTCATGCCTAATGATATCCAAGAATCACTGGAAGCATTACTCTCTCTTCTAGGATCTAATGCATGTATATGCACAGAGTCACCAATATTATGTTGCCCATTTGCAGCTCCAGTTTGACTGAAAGGACTAGCAGTTAAATAGTCGTTTGTCGTGACAAGTTCACTCAAATTTTCCATCACTGGATACCCTTCAATATGCTTCGGAGGTAGGATGGGATTTTGCGCCAACCTGTAACCGTGGGGCATTTGGCCTTTCATCACTGCTGCTTTTGCATGAGGACCATGATTCAAATGTTCCTTCAATGCAGCCCTTTCGATACAATGACTAGGTGTAATTGGATTTTCTGGCATCCTATGGCCATTAAGCATCTGATTGGCCATTTGTGTTTCCCTTACAGAAGCTTGTGAGGATGAAAGCAAGTACTGAGCAAAATCAGTAGACACGCTCTGCGTCAGACTAATTGAACTGTTGAGATCAGGTACATTTCTATCTGACATGCCAGCATAGATTTCTAGCAAAGAATTTGTTCCTGATGTCTCTCTTATTCCGGAATGAAAAAGACGTGCTGGACTGTCAACAAATTTAGCATGTTCATTTTGTAACTGACTAGCTGAAGTGTGAATTGAGTTGGTGCTAGAAACCACATGGCAGGCCAACTGGCTTTGTGAATCTCTTTGGATGGTAGAAGGTACTGATTGACGCTTGGGACCAGTACATATTTCTGCCACCGGAACTTGAGATCCAGATTGTGTACTCTCTTGCAGTACTTCTCCACCGAAGTCCAAACTTCGTCTAACTGACTTCGGCTCAGATCTGCAGTGTGAGCTAGCAGCCTGTTCTGCAGGAGGTTGGCCTGGAGATGTCTTCTTGCGGACATATTTTCTTTTTCCAGATGGTTTTTCTACCTTTTCCGTTGAAGGTATTGGTGTAGCAGATTTAGGTGTCTTCGATGGTTTATCGTCCTTTAGCACTTTTGGCCTGTGCTTTTTCTTCTTGGGTTTCCGTGCTGGTGTCTTGTTCAAGTCAATACATTCAGTTGGTCCAGCACTACTTCCAATGACTTCAGTTAGCCCAGCATCATTGCTAATGCCTTCAACAAGCCCATTACCATTATGAGTGATGAACGAATTAGCAGATTCTTTCTCTGACGACACAACTGCAGAAGTTCTAGTCTGCGTCTCTATAGAAGTATCGAACTGTGATGATATTGAAATACTGGAGAAATATAGATCGGCATTGATCTGAGATTGAGGCAGCCATTGTCCAAAATCCTGCATATTTCCTTTCACTACTTCATCTCTAGTTGCTATATGGCTATGCAATTTCAACTCAGGAGCAGCACACTAGGATCACACAGGCGTCCTATGTGGCCTCCCCCAGCATCCACCTACAAAATAGGATGGCCCAGGCTATCAACATCAAGTACAAACAGTCAATGAAGAATGCGTCGAAACAAATCTAAACTACCGAGCACCAACACGTTATGTTTAGTCAAAATATACCAAACGATGAGCGAGACAAGTGTCACCACCCAACATGAAACTCTGTAAGACAGTTATGAAATCAAAAGAAAAGAAAAAAAAAAGGATGCATATGCACTATCATGCTTTTCTTGGTTAGGTCCTTTACACATAAATAAATATCCCGCCGGCCCTTACTCAAAATTACGCGGAGCGCCTTTGTCCTCTTGTGCAAAAAATATATTACTAAAGATGCACTAGTGGAAAATAAATTGTGGGACCCCACGTGCACCTACAACTTCCCTCAAGTACATTTTTCAACTTTATATCCATTTAAGCTATATTTCCTAAACACATGTAAACAAGACAAACAGCCTCCAAAGGACCATCTCCCTTTTTTACCCTCTTTTAGATAAATAAAATAAAATGACCACACCTTCCCTTCAGCCGGCATATTCCATCAATCAATCATCAGGTGAATTGCCCCCCACCGCCGGCAAGCGAGCCATCGAAACAGCGTTAGCTCGCAAGCAGACACGTATGTAGTAGACACATGAATTCACTAAAATTACCGCGCCATCTTATCTCCCCAAATGAAGAATATAATTCGGGCGCGGTAATTTTAGTGAATTCATGTGCCTACTGCGTACGGCTGCTTGGGAGCCAACGCCGCTCCGATGGCTCGCCTGAGGGGAACTTGGCGGACGGCGCTTGATCAGCCCGAGACCTGAGGGGAAAACGACCGAGTATACCTCAGTTTCGTTTTGAGGGTTGGGGGAGGGGGGGGGGATCGGTGTTGATGCAGCCTCTTGCGCCGGATCTAGCCACCGTCGGCCGGACGCCGCTTCCCCCTGCTCCGTGCGCCGCCTCCCGCACCGGACGCCGCCCCCCTGACGCCGCCTCCCCTCGCCGGGCTCTGCGCAGCCGGACCCCGTCCCCTGCGCCGCCCGATGAACGGAGAGGGTGGGCGAGCTAGGGTTGAGAGAGTTGAGAGGAGTGGGAGAGATGCGGTCAGAAAGGAAAAAAAGTGAGGAGAGGAGAGTGAGAGAAAACGATGGGGGAGGAGGAAGTGAGCGTCGGGAATGCTATTTCGCGCACGCCGGCCAATTCTAATTGCAGCGCGCACACTTCCCAAAAAAGAAAACGTCACGTGAGTAGTAACTCCACTTTAGAGGGAAGACTGAGTGACTTCGCTCTCGTCATCGTGGTTTGGCACGTGAATAATGTGACAAAATAGAGCGGAGTCACTCAGTCTTTTTTTTTTAAGATTTCACACGATAATTTATTTTGTTGCAAAAAAATATCCAACCAATACACGTGAATGGCTAATTTGGCACATTTTCTTTCGACGTGGATTCGCAACAAACCATATCGGCTTGGTTTATGCATTTTTGTCTTGACACTTTATTGTTATCACATTTGAAGAAAGGGTCGAATCAACTACGCATTTAAAGATATGTCACGTGAGTACTTGACTGAGTAACTCCACTCTAGAGTCCAAACTGAGTGGCTTCACTCTCGCTATCGCTGCCTTGCACGTGAATAATATGATAAAATGGAGTGAAGTCACTCAGTCATTTTGTTTTGAGGTTTCACACAATAACCCATTTTGTTAAAAAAAAACACCCAACCAACACATGAATTGCTGATTTGGCTCATTTTTTCAACGCAGTGGACCATATCAACTTGGTTTATGCTTTTTTTGCCTTCAAACTTTATTTGCGTCACATTTGAAGAAATGGGCCCAATGAACTACCCATTTGAAGATACGTCACATGAGTACGTGACTGAGTAACTCCACTCCAGAGTCCAGACTGAGTGACTCCACTCTCGCCATTGTAGCCTCGCACGTGAATAATGTGATAAAATGGAGTAGTCACTCAGTTATTTTACTTTGAGATTCCACGTAATAATTCATTGTGTTAAAAAACCTACCCACCCAACACAGCTGAGTAGCTGATTTGGTCCATTTCTTCCGATGTGGATTGGAGCGGATCATATTTATTTCGTTTATGCAATTTTGCCTTGACACTCTATTTGGTGTCATATTTGAAGAAATGAGCCTAATCAACTATTCCATGAAGGGAGCATTTTCGGCCTTATAGTGTTGGATGGGTGGCCTTCTACAACAAAATAGTGCATAAGGTGGTTTATGTAATTTTGCCAACTATCAAATCTCTCCCTCACACTTACACCACCTTAGTGACCAACACGTGGCGTCAGGAACTATTGCTCGCTTGATGGGTTTGGATGGGCCTACTTGAAATATGGGCCAATGAGTTCATTTTTAGAAATTTGATATTTGAAGTTATTTTGAATAGATTCAAATTTTGAATAGAAATTCTTGAGTTCCTATGCTCCAGTTTTTTCAATGATTCAAAACAGTCAACTCAAATTTGAAAAACTCTACTCAAAATTCGAAACTTTCAGCTCAAATTTAAATCTTCCTATTGAAAGTTTTATAAAACTCTTCCCAAAATTTTAAAACATTCAACTCAAAATTTAAAACTTTCAACTTGAATTATAAAAGTTTCAACTTAAATTCTAAAAGATTCAACAAAATTAATCTAAAAACTCTACCCAAATTTGAAACTTTCAACTAAAATTTAAAATTGTCGACTCAAAATTTAAATTTTTTACTAAAAAATATTTAAAAATTCAACCCAATTTTAAATTTACAACATAAAATTTAAAACTTTCAACACAAATTTTAAAACTTTCAAATCAAAATTTTAAAATCTTCAACTTAATTAATTATTTAATATTTTGTTATAGAAAGTCTTTAATTAGAATATAAAACAAAAGAAAAACCAGCGTTTTAGCAGTGGTTGCGTCGTGAAGCATGACTCGGCGTGTGACTCTGATCCAGATACAGTGGTGATGGGCTCCAATCCAAACACGGAGGTAAGCACAATTTTTGCCGCTAGGGCAACTGAGCAAACTAGGAGCCTCGGTGAACGTACGCAGTGCATGCACTCACATTACGCTTCGTTCATTTGTGTCGAAATGGGAGGCCCAGCCCAGCATGGTACGGGCACCACGGTTGCATGACCCGGCAGGCCCGCCCACCTACCGAAGGCTCGGCCTAGGCACCGTCGAAGAAAGCTACAACCCAGGCACAAGTAGGCCCATGGGCCAAATGCTGTTTGTCAGCCTAATTGACCCATTAAAAATTGAAAAAAAATATATAGGGGAAACATGGGGGAAGATTGATTCCCATGGGAAGAAAATGGACAGAAAAGAAAAAATATGACAAAAATAGGAATATTGGGCTGGGACATGCTGAGCATGAGCTCTGTCATGCTGGCCCACTATAGCAACCGTGTTGTTGCGTGTCGTGGTAGCGGCCCAAGCACAACATGGCCCATGACCAACCATGTCGAGCTGTGCCTAGGCCGGCTAGAATACTTGCATGCCCGGGCCGGCACAAGTCAGCATGACTCGGTTGGCCTATCTTTGTCCGTCCCCTGGAGCCTCGTCCAAGCGATTCGCTGCTTGGACCCGGATATCTAATTACTACGGAGAATATTCCTTATAGGTGGTGGGCACATCCCACACTCTTCCCTTGAACAAAACACCTAAAAAAAGTGACGGCCATGTCCTATCCACCCATATCTCACCAACCAAATACATTTTTAGTGTTTTTATGTTTTTTATTGTTATAAGAAAGAATATTTATAAAATATCAATAATGATGTAAAAGTTCATAATGTTTTTTTGCAAGGTATTTATTTCTTTTTTCCCTAACTTTTTAAGTTCAAATTTGATAATCCTACTGATCATAAAATGACATTTAGGATAAGGTTTGGTTAAACTTTTGAAACTCTAGGCATCAATAATTTCTCAAATACTTAGTTTTAAAAATGGTATATGCATATTTGCTTCAAAAAGTATTGTTATAATATCATAAACTATTAGATATTAAAAGAATATTTAATACAAGATTGATAGTCAAAGTCTCAAAAGTTTGACTGAATTTTATGCTAAACGTCATTTTTTACTATAATGATTATTTTAAAGGGCACGTATTGCAATCCTGATAAGATTTATCTCCTTGCAATTTCAAAATTCCTTTCTTCTTCAGCAGTGCAAGGTATTTTCTTTTCACATGAATTATGGTTTCTAGTAGATGTCTTATAATGTAAAGAATTTTTCTTGCAATTGAATTCTATAGTGGCAATTGAATTCATGGTCCTATCAATCTTAATACCCATTAGTACATAAGGACTTTCATCACATGTACCCATGAATGGTGATGAAAAAAATGAAAAGGGGAGAGACTACAGGGGGTTGTACAAAAAAGTTTAGGGGAACAACTGCTATTCTGCCAAACCTCACGTGTTTCCCAACTTCTATTCTGCCAAGTGATCAAGCATGCCACATTGGTTCTAGGTGGTCCAAAGAGTATTGAAACTCTAGTGAACTGTTTAAATAAGACTAAGGACATTGAACTGTAGTTTGAAAGCTTTGTGGGATTATATAGAACATTAGTTCGTTCAATCATATCGGTTGTAAGGCAATGACTAGCTAGAAGGCAAAAACAGTCAAACAGTTTAAAAAGAGAGGAAATAGAAAATATTCAAACAATATTTTAAGTCATATCATTGAGCATATGAGAAAACAATCAACAAAAACGACTATCACTGGTACAGAAACGCTTTTTCCGTGCGGGTCGAAAGGCATCTTCCCGTGCAGAAGGCCTGCCCGCACGCGCGAGAAGGTCTGGGAAAAGACTATTTTCGCGTGCGGGCGGCCCAACCGCACGGGAAGATCTATTATCCCGTGCGGTCGGCTTAAGCGGCCCGCACGGGATAATGGATCTTTCCGTGCGGGCCTCTTAATCCGACCGCACGGGATAATAAGATCTTCCCGTGTGGTTAATTAAGTGGACCGCACGAGAAGATAGTCAGCAGCATTAATTTTTTTTGTGCATATATTATTTTTTTTTGCCTATATTGGCTTATCTCTCCCTCCCTCCTCTCCCTCGATCCCTCTCTCTCAGTAATAGTATATATACACATCGCACGTATTAAGAATTAAACGTAATTAATTATTTCTTCATGGAATTAAGATATTAAATTGTACGCCTCACATATATACATATCATCGCGTCTCGCAATTTACTAAAGTTCAAAAAACCACATAAAATATATACTTAATTAGAAATGTTTGTACTAGCTAGTATACATATATTCTTTTTCCCACTCTCTAAGTCGTTTGAAGGCATCCCCTGTCGCAAGCTGGCTCTCCGGATCGTAGAAATCGTCCAAATGGTTGCAGACATCGCGGCGGATGAAGCGGCAAATATCTGCACACAAGTTTCGTATGGTTCGATCGTCAAACCGGTTCGCTACAACTGGAACGAACGGGATCTGTTTAAGAAGGAATACATATTGTTATAGTTAGGAAAATTATACAAGATCTTATAATGTGTAAAAAGATATTTTCTCTGGACTTACTTCCTCAAACTTTGTAGTGTATCTCCCGTTGATTCTAAGCATCTCGCATACGTAGTATCCGCATAAACTAGTCTCGGGTGGTTGCTTAAAACACTATTTTGAATAAAATTGTATACATCAATATTTTGAGTGAAACAAGTATATATAGGAAATGTCATTAAACGGACATGTAATTACCGGCCATTTTGTCTTCACGAGAAGCTTCTTCTTTTGTGGATTATTGATTGGTCCACCGTGGTCTACGTAATATCTGTGTGCTCTATAAAGACAAAATAATTGTTTGAGTCAATTATGTGTCTTCGAGAGTACAACAGCCAATATTTAGTAAATGGTGCATAACAGGACTTACAAATTTAATATAATGAGAAACTCTGTAAATGTTTCCTCGCCATAGTGTGCCGGATCCAGCACTACGACCAAGTGGTCCCGCGAATATACCAGAAAAAGTATGTAGTGATCGCTGCAAAGAAGATATGTTAATCGTAGGTGATATCGTACTAAAATATCAGTAGTACGGAAGAATATTACGTACCGCAGCGCATAAGGGACCAAGGAGACAGTTTTGTCTTTGTGCGCGATCATCGCTTTGCCCAAGTACATTGCTACGCTGACCATCTTTTTCTTGTGCATTTTTTCGACGACCTCTTTTTTCTCGGACGTCGTTTTACCTTTGAGCTCATTGGAATCTGTACGAATATTCACCGTGTGTTCCGTCCAGCAAACCCTTGTTGGGTTGATGTATCCTACTGGATGGTTGGCCTTTTCGGCGGTGTGGAATTGCATCCTACGTAATGCAGCGGGTAATTTATCAGAAGTTAGTTAGCAAATGAATTCATTTATGACATTAAATACGATTGACTTACAGGCAAAACGCAGCAACGATATTTATATCCAATTTGTCCAGCTTGAATAATGCGTGAAGGTCGTGGAAATCGATTACCAGCATCCCATTTGGTCCATTGATGAAAGCGTTATCGGGACCTTCACAGTAATCATTTCCAGGCCCTTTTTAGACGCCTTTAGATACCAGTCATGCATAAGCCTCATTTCCCAAGGCAGGCCTTGCATGACGTGCGGCGGCAAGAACGGCTTCCCGTACGCGTACTTTGTTGGCACTTCGTCAGAAGTCCAGTTTTGCAGGTCCTCCATTTGATTTTTCACCGATTTTTGGGAATCCGACAACTGTGGAGTTTCGTCCTGCTTCTTGTCAGTCGGCGCTCTCCCCCTGAAAGCCTGGAACACTAACCTTTCCTCGTACACGACCATTTTTTCCTTATCACAAGTTGACCTAATCATTGTTGGGATAAGGCGACGAGGTTCAGGCTTGGTCGGACTTGGAAGACTTGTGTTTCTCAGGAGAGGCCTTTCAGGTAGCGCCAATGCTGACTGTGGTGTCGAAGGAGGTTGTTCTGCGTGGACTTCAGGGGCTGACAGATGTGACGAATATGGACCTTCTGCTTTAGGAGAGGAGGGAGGTGGGGAAGCAGGCCGATTAGGTGGAGGAGGTGGGGAAGCAGGCCGATTAGGTGGCGAATCTTGCCCTGGTGGCCCTGGTGGAGAAGGCGGTGCAGGCGGGCGTGGGGTTGAAGTCGGTGGGCGTGGGGTTGAAGGCGATGGACCGACCAGTAGGATATCTCGTCGATGCCATAGTATAAACTGATTCACAGCATCCCCAAGCAATTCTACCCCTTCCGGTGTTGGAATATCTATCTCTAAACTAGTATGCTCTGCATGCACCTTGGCCACTTGCACCCTTGCATATTCTTCAGGGATTAGCGTGTTTTTAATTTGACGCCCTGGTATCGCAAGTCCTGTACCCACCTCCTTTTTCTTCCCGGCCCTTCCTATCGGCACGAGCAGGCTGCACGGCGTCGGGGCAGTTATGTTATCTACTGGATAAGGTGCGGTTTCTACTGACCCGACACTGCTTGGCACCTGTACTGTGGGTTCTTCGGATTGCTGGAACAAGTTTGGGAAGGCTTGACGATTTTGAGCAACAAGAGAGTAGAAATGTCGTTCAACTTGTTTTGCTATCTTCTCTTCCAATTTCTGTTTGTACCTGTCCCGTTTCTTGTAACCCGTAGCTTCCTCTGGAAACCCTTCCTTCCAGCTTGTCCTTGACGATAGACCCCTTACTCGTCCGGAATGTTCAGGGTTGCCTAATGCAGCTGTTAGTTGATCATTTTCCCTCTTGGCAATGAATTCCCCTGTTTTCTCTTTTTCCACAATGTCCTTCAGACTACTTGTCACACGCTCGATATCCGGATCCTCGAAACGGATCTCTCCCTCGTCGGTGACTTGCCCCGTGCTCCGTGCCCAAACCCAGTTTTTGCTTCTTTCTTTCAGTGCATCTACAAGCAGGGGCTTGCCTTGGGCGGCAAACTTCTCTTCGGTTGCTCGCCACTTCTCTACGTGGCCATCGTAGCCGCTCGAGCCCAACCGGTGCGGGTATTTATTCCTTTTAGCTAGATCAGACATCTTTTTCCTCCGCGCTAAGGCTTCCGGGCTTGTCATCTTTGCCACGAAGGTGTCCCATTCGGCGGGCATAATACCACCGTAGTCGGCGAATGGAGTCTTGTTCTTTTGCGCGTAGTGAGTGTTCATGTCCGATTTCCACTGCCTCCACTGATGCGCCATCGTTTTTAAGGCAAACTCTTTTCCCAGAACCTCTGAACCAGGCGGATATACAAGCCACTTCTGCAACTCGTTCCACATGAAGTTCTTCATGTTGTCATCCACCTGCTACCAGGAATCTACATTTAAAGGGTCGTGGGTTCTAGCCAATACACCGCAAGTGCTGCTGAATTTTGTCATTGCTATCTTGGGCTCTAGTGGCTTCCCATCCTGGTTCAAAGAGGTGATATAGTATGTCTCCTTCGGAGGTTGGTTCTTACTTCTCTGACTACGTTTTCTCTTTTGACCAGGCGTTTCTGCGGTGTCGGTTCCTACCGGACCGGACGTTGCCGTGTCCGTCTCGCCTTCGGCTATGACGGCAGACTTGGCAGCCTTTCTTTTTGATTGGCGTCTTATTTCCATCTGTACGTACATCAGAAAAAGTTAAACGCGACCGAGAGGGAGACGGATTAGTTTAAAACAGTACGGCTCGACTTACTGCTTGCTCCATAGGAATGTAGTCGAGGTCTTCTTCAACCGGTGGTGCTGGCGTAACTTCGATATGGCACATCGGATCGCTTGGTGTCTGCCATGTGCCTTCGCTCAAAACTTCTTGCGTTGGTTCGACGTTGGGTGCATCAGAGGGAGCTTTCTCGGTCGCCATTTGATCTACGGTTGGTCGTAACACAATTAATCTTAAATAAATTTATATTTTATACCTCAAATGAAAGGTCAAAGCTGTCAAACAATACCTCACTCATATATACATTCAATTGCATAAATTTCACAATTTCAACACAATTTCACTCAGATATACAATTGCATATATACAACACGGTCAAAATTTGACAATAATTTCAACACATGCATTCACTTTTCCGACACATATATATACACAGAAGCCTTTTTCCATGATGATCATTCCGATGCCAACCAAGTGCGCATATGAGGTGGCCATAAGGCATGGGAGAGAATTTTAGGTCAGAATCATCAACATGCCGTGCAACATCAGATCATGAGATTATAATCAATCGATAGTATGCTTTACGTACTTTAAAAAATACTACATAACTCCTACGAATAAAGATCGATCTCAACAGTTCAATTTCAGTTGGTAATTATGGAAAATCAAAGTGCAGCCATAACACAAAACTATGTATAATTATGTACATTACATTAAGCTTTGACCATGTTTTGCACCACTAAACTAGCATTAGACAAATAGTTTGAGCTTCAGAACAATATGTGTAACTAGTAGGATATAAATATTTTTATCTATATGACAAATAGAAGATTAATTTTGGTTGACATTAGTTATGTCATCATGTAGATAATAGAAGAACTCATCGTTCAGTATATGGAGCAGATTAGTGATGCAAGAACCTAGCTTTAGTGCATATTGTTGGAAATTTGGATAGCATAGAAATGCAATTGCAACCAAATTTTTATTGTACATCAACATGTGCTCTGGTGATAATTCAAGAAAACAGTAGGATATATATATATAAAGATATGATCAGTCGTATGCCATTATCAAAACCTTGATTACATAAAATTTATCATGAACCTTGATTACATAAATAGTTAGAGCTATAGTTAAAACCTATAGGCGTAGACAGTAGCAGTACATCATCCAGTGAAACAAATCATCATCTGTCAACCTCAAGATCAAGCTTTATGGAGTGCAGTCAATAATCCATAGTATGTCTTTTTATAATTATCAAACTATGCAGCCTAATGGTTTAATATGTTATTTCATGAATCAGACATAAAGATTTGTTCATGTACTGTGTTACTATTCCAGAATTTCAGTTACTTCTAAATGTCAGCATGTATAAGAACATAAACATATTAGTGGGAAATTAAATTTTTGCATAACAATTTCATAAATCTGTTTATATGTGCACTCATTCATTCAATTCGTTCATAAGCATATATAAGGACATAATTAGGTTAGTGTGATTTCAGTTTCAGTAATGCAATTCATGGGCTTATTCATGTCAGGATTCATTCATCATGAGCATATAGGCATCATTCACCCAACAAACAAATTGACTTAGAACCCTAGAGCCAGTAATTACAATCCATATCATAGGGTCATCAAGTTGACTATTAGAATTAATCTACAAGCATCTTTAGTACATCACAACCACAAATTAGTAGCAGGGAAGAACTCAAGAGCACCTGTACAAAGCACTAGAAATCAGAGGGGAGAAGAATAAGTGGAGACCGGAGAGATCACCAATGGAAAAGAAGGGTGCAGCCACCGGAGTCGGTGAGGAAGGCGGCGGTCAGTGGAGGCGGTGGAGGAGGCGGCGGCGGTGAGGAAGGCGGCGGTCGGTGGAGGCGGCCGCGGTGGAGGCGGCGGTCGCCGCGGTGGAGCGGCGGCGGTCGGTGGAGGCAGCGGCGGATGAGGCGGCCGCGGTCAGAGGAGGCGGTCGCGGTGGAGGCGGCGGCGGCGGCGGTCGGTGGAGGCGGCGGCGGAGTAGGCGGCGGCGGCGGCGGTCGGTGGAGGCGGTGGAGGAGGCGCCGGCGGTGAGGAAGGTGGCGGTCGGTGGAGGCGATGGTCGCAAGAAATTTGGACAGCCTGTCGGTGCTAGATCTAGGGTTCGTCGGGACTTAGAAAATTTCAGCACCCGCGCGCCTTTATATAGGCGGAGATCATCGCGTGTGGGCGGCTTAAGCGCCCGCATGTGCGGGCCGTGTAATCCGCCCGCACGGAAAGACTATATTTCCGTGCGGGCCGTTTAAGCCGCCCGCATGGAAAGATGGTTTTTCCGTGCAGGCCCTTAAGCCGCCCGCACGGGATAATCGCCGCCCTTATATTAAAACTATAAAACTAAAAAACATATGAATGCACATAAAATATTAATTAACATATTAATTATTCAATTTATTAATTATTCTATGTAAAACTATAAAACTAATTAACAAATATCAATGCACATATTAATATATCAATGTAAAAAAAATGCAATCAATGTAAATTCATCATATATTAATATATCAATTGCTCATATATTAATTAATTAACATATTAATCATCCACACAAATACCATAACTTTGATATAAAACCACATATTCACTGGTAACACCATAAGTTTGATATGTATACATTCGCTCGCAAAAACATATTATACACAAAAAAACAAACTAGCGTTTCACAATTTTTGGATTAACATCCTTCCGCACGGATGCAAATTTTGATTCGTCGAGGACACTCTCAATGCGTTTCATCCGCGTAGGAAGATCTGTGAATAACTCAATGGCGTCGTATTGATTATAATCGCGTGCGTCTTGAATGTTGTCAATACCAATGATGTGTTGGTTGCCCGATACAATAATGTCCATCTTTTCATCGGAAGGATCCTTCACATAAAAAACCTGTGCAACACGCTCGGCAAGGACCCATGGATCATCCTTGTGTCCAATTTTACTCCGTTCAGCACACGTAAATCCAAATTTATCTACCATGTTGTCTTTCACCCATTGGCATCTGAGAACAGGGATCTGAATGTTTAAACCGTAGTCAAGTTCCCATATGTCTTGTATGATCCCGTAGTAAGACTTGTTCTGCCCTGTTGCGTCCAACGCTTTGACACGAACCTCACTGTTCTGCGCTGAGCTTTTCCTATCTTTGTTATTTGTGTAAAAAGAATATCCGCCGATGTCATACCCTTGCCATGAGGTCACAAGGCTTGTTGGGCCAGCTGCAAGTCTAGCTATCGTTTTTTCCTCGATTGATTCTCCATACGGTAGCTTTTGATCCTTCAGCCATTGGGGAAAAGTGCGCTTCTGTTCTTTCGAAACCCAACCGTCGAATCGCCCCGGATTGCATGCTCTGATCTCCGAAGTGTGTTGCTCAATGTAGGGCGCAACGATGGCGAGTTGTTGAAGAACACTGCTATGTGCATCTGATACCGCTTTGTAATCGTTGTCGTAGAAGCATTTTCTTCCCACAATACCCTTCCCAGATAACCTTCCATCATGTCGAGGCACCGGTATCCCAATGGGGTTGACATCTCTCATATAATCTAGGCAACACTCGACAACCTCCTCAGTTGTGTAACCCTCTATCATCGAGCCCTCCGGATGAGCACGATTACGGACATACCCTTTCAGAACGGCCATGTATCGCTCGTACGCCCACATTTGATGTAGGTATAGAGGACTAAGTTCAATAATTTGAGGGACAATGTGAACAATGAGATGTTCCATCATGTCCCAGTACGATGGAGGAAAAAACATCTCTAGCTGGCAAGCTGTCTTGACTGCGAATTTCTGAAGGGGTCCTAATTCTTCTGGATCAAAAACTTTCTGTGAAACTCGATTAAAAAAATAGCACAGCTTTGTTATCACTACCTTGGTGTGCACTGGTTTCACCGCCCTTATAGCGATAGGGAGGAATACCGTAAGCATCTTATGACAGTCGTGAGCGTTGTATCCAGAAATCGACAAATCTTTCATTGATACTAGTTTCCTGATATTCGATGAGAATCCAGTCGGCACTTTCAATCCACGAAGACATTTACAGAAAGCCTTTTTCTCTTCTGGTGACATTGAGTAGCATGCCGGTGGAATCTCAATCTTACCATTCGTTAGCTTTATCGGGTGGAGATCTTTCCTTATGCCCAAATTGACCAGGTCATTACGTGACTTCAACCCATCCTTTGTTTTACTTGGGATGTCAAGTAAAGTCCCGATGGTGCTGTCGAACACGTTCTTCTCGAGGTGCATGACATCGATGGCATGGCGAATCTCCAGGTCCTTCCAGTACGTTAGGTACTTGAAAAAGATTGAATGTTTCTTGAAAGGCAGCGTGTTTTCTACCACTTCTTTCTTCCTCTTGCCTAAAGCTGTCTTTCCCTTACCGAACACGACCTTTATGTTTTTTGTCAGCTTGAACACCGTGGAACCATCCTTTGCTTCGGGGGCAGTACCTTCCTCAACAGTTTTGTCAAAAAAGGTAGCCATCGCATGATACTGTTAACACCAGAATTTGGTAAGCCCCGAAGTCCTCATCGGCCCAGGATCTATATCGGCTCAAAGCTAGTATCGACCTGGAGTTCTACATCGGCCGATGAGGGTTATCTCAAACCAACTACCAATAGCAGTCGGATTCTTGTTAGATTCGGGAAGATCTTATCCAGAGAAGACCGAGTTTGAGGAGGATGCGGCTTGTATCTCTTAATTAGGAAGAGTTTGTTAGTTTTCTGTTTTATCTTTAGGAAGGTGTGCTAGTGTCCGGCAAGGACTTTATCTTTTTCCTTTTATCTTTAGGAAAGTTTGAGTCCTAATCTGTTAGGATCTTTGTTAGTCTATGGGTATAAATATGTAAGCCCAAGGTTCATGTAAAAAAATATCATGATCAATACAACTTCGGCGCATCGCCAACCTTTTACTTTCGTCTTCTTCGGCGAGTTCATGCCCTTCTCACGAGGGGTAAGTCTCGTTATGGCTGCCTGCGTTGTCGGGGCTAGGGCTTCATCGTTCTGATCTCAACAACGTAAGCACCTATTATCATATATCTTAGTCAATCTGGTTTGGCTTCTCGATTTAGTCTTATCGGCCGAGATTCGCTTTAGGGTTTATGCCGGTATTGACTAAATTGCCTTGTTAGATTAGATTGGCTAAGGTATTCACCACCCTGAAAATCAGTCAAGGGCTTGATTGTCTAGGTCTTGCGTTTCTTTTCATACTTAGTGCTGCATCAGTTCGGTTTGACCTACTAAGTCGTGATTAGAACCGTAATCTCTAGCCTGCTTGTTGGCTGCCAATAAGGGCTTCATCGGGGTTTCAGCCGATGAGTTATTTGGACGTTGCATCGGCCTAAGAGTTTTACATATAGATTAAATCAGGCCGATGACAACAGAGTATATATTGTTTATCTGCTTATTGAGAGTTTATGCCATCGGACCTCTAGCCGATGTGTGCTTTAATCTTCAAATCGATGTTTATCTTATATTTATTTGGATTATGCTATATCGCATTGCTATATCATCATGTTATCATCAGCCGATCGCCTCTATATAGATGCTTGTTTAGTACACGGCCGATGGTTCGAAACCCTAGCTACATCGGCTGGTACTGGCATCGGCTGGGACTGCGCCATCGACCCATCGGTTGATCGGTTGTTTTGGCTATCGGCCTATCGGCCGATATGTTTTTGCCCTATCGGCCTATCGGCCGATAGACCTTCTGTTCTGCTATTTTGCATATCTTGTCAGTGGCAGGATCAAACTGACTGGCACGCCTGCGCTTCATCAATTTTAGGACCTGCACTGGAGCTAAGCAGATCTCCCAGGCCTTCGTGTGTCCGCACGCCGGATCTACGTCGGCGGTACAGATTTGGCGTCAACAGATACCTATGCTTCTGTGGTAAGAAACGACGATGACGCATGTAAACTAACTTTTTTGACGAGGTCAGGTATATGTACGATGTGTTGTCCAGGCATATAAGACATCCGGTCTTTCCTTTAATCTGTCCTGAGAGAGAAAAATTTGCTGGTAGATAGTTTATAGTAACGAATATAATAGCACGCAGAGTAAAATGCTCCTGTTGGTACGCATCAAACAATCGTAGACCCTCTTCCCACATTTCTTCCATATCCTCCATCAAAGGTTCAAGATACACATCTAGATCGATGCCAGGCTGTTTTGGCCCTTGTATAAGGATAGTCAACAAAATATACTTTCGTTTCTGACATAACCATGTCGGAAGGTTATACATGGTGAGCAGAACAGACCAAGTGCTGTGGGAGTTGCTTAGGTCACCAAACGGATTCATTCCATCCGTGCTCAACGCAAACCTTACATTTCTCGGATCATTTGCAAATTCTGGGTGCTTCGAATCAAGGTTTCTCCATTGTCGAGCATCGGCGAGGTGTCGAATCATACCATCTGTTTTCCGACCCTCTTGATGCCATCTCATCAACTCGGCGTCGGTAGGGTTCGAGAACAATCGCTTCATGCGATCTTTCACTGGCAAGTACCACATCACCATGGCCAGAATCTTTTTTCCTGGCTCGACCAATGCATTTGGTTCGGCAACATCACTATCGGTGGTAGCGTTATCCTTTTTGTACCTACTCACCCCACAAGTTGGACACTTGTCCAGGTTAGCGTATTCGTTGCGATAAAGTACACAGTGATTAATACATGCATGGATCTTTTCCACACCAAGTGATAATGGACATATCAGTTTCTTGGCTTGGTAGGTGTTAGCTGGCAACAAGTTAGGCTTAGGAAGCATAGCTCTCAGGAGACCCATCAAGTCGTTGAAACTACTATCAGACCATCTGTGCCTGGCCTTCAATGTAAGAAGTTCTAGCACCGACCGCAACACTGTATAATCCATGTCACATCCCTTTGATTGATCGTACAAAAGATCTTTCGCTGATTTCTGCAACGCCTCCCAATTGTTTAAATCTCTTGCTTTCTCTGTTAGGACCTCTGGTTCAGCGTGCCGCAACATATCCTCAAGATCAAGTTCAATATCAACCTCTGCGGCGTCAAAACCAGAGCCGTCAAAATCACCAGTCATTTGACGGGACATGTCCTCAATTATAAAATCCTCTGCCTGATCGAACCAAATATCACGAATCTCTACAGGAGGGGCGACTTCCCCGTGATAAGTCCAAACTGTGTATTTCTCCACAAATCCACGCTGAATTATGTGTCCCAGAATTACATTCGGATCTTTCCACATCTTCTGATTCTTGCAATCCACGCAAGGACAAAAAATATCCTTCCTATTCTCCCTCAAAGCGTGTGTCTTAGCCTTATCAATAAATGTTGATGCTTCTCTTATGAACACCGGATGAGTTCTCCGTGTCTCATACATCCATATCCGATCCATCTAAAAAAATTCAGGTGTTTTCTAAATAAACAAATTAAACTTAAATCCTACTTTTTAACTAAAACGTCATTCATAGCAAATAATAATACTGAGACAATATTAGTTACCAAAAAATGGTTCAATAAAAAAACAAAATATTTGACCTACAAATTACAAAAATAGCACAAAATATACAATTCAAATAAGTTTACATATATTCGCATTCAACCAATGAAATTTTACAAAAACGGAAGCAAATGAAGGAGATGATCAAGCACATTACCTTTTATATTGATTTCAATCGAAGATTTCAACTCTAAAACCTCCCACCAAAAGAAAATACCTATTTTTGGAGAGAGAAACCGAGTTAAAAAATATTCAAATATCTTCACATTAAATCAATAATAATTTTTAAAAATAGAAGCAAATGGAAGAGAAGATCAAACATGGTATCTTTTGTATTGATTCCAATTGAAGAATTCAAGTTGAAAACCTTCCCCCCTAAAATTGCTTTTTTTGGAGAGAGAAACACCAGGTTCAAAGTGGCACTGTCGGGGTTAGGAGCTGCTTTATGGTGCTTCATCGCGTGCAGTCCACCTGACGGACCACACGGGTTATTATCCCATGCGGTCGCTTAAGAGGCCCGCACGGGAAGATACATTATCCCGTGCGGGCCGCTTAAGCGACCGCACGGGATAATAGCCCGTGCGGTCGCTTAAGTGAACCGCACGGGATAATGCATTATCCCGTGCGGTCGAACAACTGGCCCCCTCGGGGCCGGTTTTTCCAGGCGCGGCCACTTATGGCCTGCCTGGAAACTATCGGGGCCCTCGTCCAGAAAAATCGATTTTGTAGTAGTGTATGTACTACTTTCCCAATTAGCATAAATTAACTAATTTTCACCATATAATTCTTGTATCATAAGAACACATTCTTTTGGAAAATATTGATGCTACAGAATCACCACTTTACATATTAACAACAACAAAATAATAAATTCTACACAAAAATGATCCTCTTAATGGCTTCATAATAAAGAAACAATAGCATGCTACTCTTAAGAAATAAGCAAGCTGTGACGCTGTGTCATGTAATGTAACACTTCTTTGTATATAAATAATGTTGGAAAGAATTGCTCATATGCCAATAGTGCATACACAAGTTTGAATTGTCATTATGCCATTGAAAAACCATGAGTTACATATTTTCCCTAAAACGGAGAATTGAGTACTATATATATGTATATATGTGTGTGTATATATATATATGTATGTGTGTGTGTATATATATATATATTTGCCCCAGCCGCCCTAGCCCTACTATTAGGATAAGCAGGTTGATAAGGATTTTCAATTTAAGAGTAGGACTCAAGAACATCTTGTCTCTCCCATCAGTTTAGGTCTGGCTTTCCCACCATCCATCTAACGGTTCTTGTTTATCTGTTCAGTCACCATCTATCAAACTGTTCTTTATTGGAGGCTCTAGTGATGTACATTCTTTGTCAAAAAAAAAAATCTATGTCTATGAATCTAGATAGTTTTGTCTTGATTCATAGACTTGGATTTTTTTTGGTGGTGGTGTGTGTTGGGGGATTTTCTTTGTAAGATGGTCACCGGGCAAGAAATGTTCACCTAAATATATTATTTCAAATGGTCTGGCATGTAACCTCGTCTATGCAAGTGTAGGAGCCCTGGAAGATGTGTTGATTGTGATCTTCTATAGATGTTGATGTTCATCTATCAGAAGTAACCGACTATGATTGGTTAAGCAACTCATAGCTGATAGCAGCTATCATTAGCTAACTCGAGCTTGAGATCCACAACCGCCATCTCGTTGTCGAGCTCGAGTCCCGTACCGCTGTAGGCTCGAGCTTCGCCACCACCGACCTAATTGACTCTTTTGCTGTCGCAGCCTTTCTGCCTACCTCGCCATCATCGAGCTCCCGATTTGCTTGCGCTGGCTCGGCAGAGAAGAGACAAGGCGGCCGTTCGAGCTCGATGATGCCGCCACCTCCCACGTCGCTCAGGAGTTAGGATACGATGGCCAGGATCCTTAAGCTTCACCTGACCAAAGAGCTCTCTTGTCGTCCACCGTCAAGGTCAGAGAGGGCAGCGTGCGAGAGAGGGACGACCAAGCCCCGCGGCCGGCCTCCTGCTCTAGCACCCCACCCTCTTCTTGGATCCCCACCACCTCTGTCAGGGGTGCCCAAGCTCCATGACAGGAGGAAGGATGAATTGGGAAGGGGAAGTTCTTTTTTTAAAATGCCCTTAAACTTTTGTGGTTTACAGCGCAGTATCTAGAAGTGAATTTTTCTTTTCTTCCTATTGTATTTCACACAAATATGAGGCTTTAATGTAAGAAAATACAATGGGTTCTTACGTGTTGGAGGACTGCTTCACTATTTTCTAAATTATCGAGTCTCAGACAAAAAAATGTGGAGAGGGACGCGTGGCTTGCATGCAAGCCAAAACCGGCTAGTCTCGGTCAGCGGCACTGGACACGGTGCGTTCGCATGCATTGGTGAACAGTGCGGGTGACCGTGGGAACCGCGTATGGCCAGTTTCATCCCCTTCTCGAGAAGCTTTCACCCTAGAAGTTTCACGTGTCGTGATTTCGGAACCAACTTTTTTTTTGAAAAAATGGAGAAAAACGGTGGGGGTAGAGGAGTTATTAGCTGATGATTTTAGAGGACCAATGAGTAATCAAGGATAATCTTGAACACCTGGGGTTCAGATGGCCTTGTTTCTGAATTTTATATTGAGCATCATCGTCTTGGTAAGTATGAGTTTTCTCCTCTCTGGAAAATTTGAAAGTATAATATTTACTCTTTTTTTTTCTAGTGGATTTCGTTTTGAAAATCTTGAAATTTTTATAATCTCGTTTGTGTAAACCTCAAACGGCTTGCAGTGACCACAATCCTCGGAAAGTTTTGAGGGGGAAAAATAAATAAATATTGTTTTGCACGCTCTGCCAATAGCAACATTTGTGTTGTCAATGCCATTTTTCTTTTCATGGTACACATATCACGCAAAGGGCACTTTGGAAGCACCAAAAGTGGTACAACTCATCTGAATATGATTGGTGTGAAAATTATTCTCGCAATGCTGAAGTAGCTCAACTGAAATTGGTTCTTGCACTGATCTAGCAGAATATATTCTTTTGACATTCATGTTGAACACACATTGTGGGAAACCAGCAATGAACAAAGTGTTGACTAGACATATGGTGATATGGATAGCCAAGTAGTGTCTGCCAGTTCCCAGGAGTCCATTGCTTAACAGATAATAGTGCTAAAAGTCCAAAGTCTCAACAGGTTCTTGGTGTTCTGGCGAGGTCAGGTTCTTTCTTTCTGTCCATCAAACAGGTTCTCAATGCAGTCCCTCTATCTCAGACTCTATTAATTCCGCATGATAGGATTCAGATCCTGTGCCTCTGAGGACTAAACATTGCTTATGCCATTTTTCTGCAAGCCTTGGGACTCAAACAAGAGTCAAGATCTGTTCAGGTAACTGCAAGACAGCGAAAACTCACCGAAATCTTTACACATGACATTCATAATGTAATTGTCGGAGAAGTGAAAAGTACAAGATCACAAACGTAGATTGCTTGCGGCTAAATATTAATTGAGAAGAAAGCTTTAGAATTTTTTAACCTTATTCCTCATTCACATGGATTGCCATATGCTGCTATTGTACATTTGTACATCCCTAGAAAAGCAGCATATGCAGTTATTCACAGAAGCATCAGTCACAAAGAGTCACAAGTGACAGGCACCTGATGCATATATCCACAGTAGTGCACTCAGCACCAGCCAGGTGTCCAGGTGTATAATCACATAAAAATCAACTCCTTCGCTATACCGACTGCTTTCTCTCGACCAAACAGCTTCTCAACAATGGCTAGCGCAAACTCTGTCGCGGATCCTGGGGCTTTGCTAGTGATAAGGTTACCATCAACAACCACCCTGCTGTCACATGCACTCTGATCAGTAAGCAGGTGTGCCATTGGTGGAAATGATGTTGCCTTCTTCCCCTAAAATGATGGAAACATCTATGTCAATACAGCTTGATAGTTAATCTGCTACTCTGGAACTATCATTTATATGCCTATGGAGCTGACTACTGAATTCGTTTTAAAAAAAAAGAGCTGACTACTGAGAGGGACTAATACTCATGTACGGAGTACATATACAGGGGAATACCTTCAATAAGCCATGGGGCTCGAGAACATAAGTGGGGGAAGCGCATATTGCACCATATGGTTTATTAGATTCTGCCTGTTTCTTGAGTAAATCTACAAGTACCTTTGTACTAGAAAACTTTTGAGCAGCTGGAAGACCACCCTATATATGACACCAGTATCAGAGAAGTATCCAGCACCAGATCAAACAAAAAGTAACTTAATAGCTATGGAATGTACCGGCATGACGATCAGATCGAATTCCCTTTTGGCAGCTTCTTCCACCATAATATCGGCTATCAGGTTAAATTTGTGGCGGCGGGTCACAATTTGCAACTTATCCTCGACTGATGCAACAGTAACATTTGCTCCCGCTCTACGCAAGATATCTATTAAATTAAGAGCTTCCATTTCCTCTGAGCCATTAGCAACCGGCACAAGAACCTGCAGAAGACAGAAAAAAGGGGAGTGCTAGCATGGTTGTTGAGTCATGTAAACCACACCTTATGCTTAATAAACCCTGACCGGGGATCCCTTCCTGCTAGCCCGGTGAAAGAAAAACTGACAAAGAATTTTGTAGCATCAGCTAAAACATTTTTAAGCAGGCGAAGGACATGTGCCATGGGACAAGAACCTGTTCATGCAACCTAGAAAAGGTATATAAGGGCCCATTTCTTAACAAAAGGATTCAATTTTATTTCATACCTGAGGTGTACCACTGCATTTCCACTCAACTGAATTGAACTCATCTATGACATAGTCAACCCCAGGTTGAGAACGAACATACTGAATTAGAAGAACCACACAATCATTAGGCAATGTTAATTTAAGCAGCTGATGTTGATGCAATATGCACGAAAACAATTTGAGTGAACTGAGCAAAGTAACAATTAAATGTCCTAAAAGATTGCAACATATTGCTTTACTTTAAATTTCAGTATGATTAACTATGTGAACTAGTTAGAAACCATAAAATCACTCAGATAATTGATCGAATCACTGCGGGCAGAATTTTAGGATAATCTAACAGCCGATAAACATCTAGCACTTGAGATCATCCCTTTGTAACAATATCACCTAACGTAGCAGATACAAGTAAAAAACAAGTATGTAACGGCTTATTACATACTACAGCTTACCAAGGGTCCTGCAACCTCCTCTGACTTCTCTTTGCCATACAGTTGCTCCACCAAAGCGAGAGCATATTCAATTGCTGTTGCTGGCCCATGGCTGGTCACTGCATTTCTATCAACCACCACCCTAGAGTTCACAGGGATAATTTCAGCAGTGAATTTCTCCATGAAAGATGGGTAGCAAGTCGCCTGAAATAACAAAATCACATCTGTCTCTCACTCTCAGCATGATACTACATCTGAACCTGACTAAATGATGATCAATGTTGCACCTTTAAGCCTTTGAGCAAGCCCCAGTGAGCCAGCGTCACCGCCGGCGCGGCGCAGATGGCGGCGTAGAGGGCCCCCTGCTCTGCCTGCTTCTTGACCATCTTCTCCAGCACCTTGCAGTCTCTAAGGTTAGCTGATCCCGGCATTCCTCCCTACACCAAGTAACCAGCAACACCGAAATTGTCACTTTGTCAGTCCATATAAGATCTCCATACTCTTAAGCAAGAACATCTTGGGGGTTCACAGAGTGCGAATCAATGGCACAGTAAAGCAGAGTTAGTAGCTGGGGGAAAAAAGAGATGATTTTAGGAGTAAGGGATGAGTAGGTGGACGCACCGGTAGGGCGATGAGGTCAAAGGCCTCGCCTTCCAGGTCGGCGACGCGGCCATCGGCGACGAGCTTGACCCCGAACGCGGCCTCCACCAGGAGGCCACGGTCGCCGCCCGCGGGGTCAGCCGTGGCGACGGTGACCCGCGCGCCGGCGCGGTTGAGGACGTCGGCGGTGGCGGCCGCCTCCACCGGCTCCGTGCCGGCGGCGACCGGCACGAGCACCCGCTTAGGCGCCGGCCCCGAGGCGGCGGCGAAGGCGCGGGAGAGGAGGAACCGTGGCCACGACGCGGCCCGCCTTGCCATGGCGGAGGCGGAGGCGGAAGCGGCCGCCGCCATCACCATCCCCGGAGGCTCGGAGCGCGCGGGGGCGGGGTTCTACCCCTGCCTCGTTCGCCGGAAAAGGGGGTGGTGGCTTTGTGCTGTGGCGCGTGCCGCCTCGCTTTCCTACCGGAGAGGGCACTCACACTGGTAGGACTAGGGGGATCTGCATCGCGTGGCCGCTTTGCCGTGCTGAGTCAGGGAGGGTGGCGTGCCGTGCCGTGCCGTGCCGTGCCGCGATTCCCGGTCGCGGCAAGTGTCAAGGAATCGTCTCGTCGCCGTTGTTACGTCGCCGCCGCTGTTTCGTTGGACGCACACACTGACACTGGCGGCCTGTGCGCTGTAACACTTGAACCCAGTTAGGTGTACAGCGTTTGAGAGGAGAGGGAAAGGGAAGGTTGACAAGATAGAAGTGAGTTATTAGTATATAATTAATTAAGTATTAATTATTTTAAATTTTTAAAAAATGATTTAATATAATTTTTAAAATACAACTTTTTTACTATCTTTCTCTAAAAGCCACAATATTCATCAATTCAGAAATCATATGCATGAGAAAAACTAGACAAATCTTCTCTCTTTCCATCACAAACGAAACTGCCTACTCGTATTTTTTGTATGTCGAAAGTGGACTTGGACCACAGTGGGTAGTGACAAGGACTAGAGTGCAGACAAGGAGGCAAGTGAGGTAGGTTTCATGTTTCCAAATAATATTGTATTGCAAAGTGAAACGTGTAGATCTTTTCAAATCGGATTTTTAATTTTGAATATTGGACCAGTGAAAGTTTGCAACTTGGCTGTGTTCTTTTGGGGTGGGGGTACGTGAGGGTGAAAATTAAATGGAACGATAAATTAATACACGATTAATTTAGTATTAATTATATATATATAACAATAAAATAATATAATTTTTTAAGTAATTTTTTCATAGATTTTTTTAATAAAAATATTGTTTAGCAACTCGTAAAGCGTGAAAAAATGAGACAGTAGAAATTACGAAAAAATAGTACAGAATGCAGCTAAGAATGATACTAAGTACCAAATATCTGTATTGTAGCAAGATCAACACATTCTATTTCTTCTTCTTTTAATCTCAGGACTACCTATACAACATGTAACATATTTCCACCTTAATATGATTCGAATTTAAATCCACCTGATTTAGATCCAACAGTTCAGATCTCATCATCACCAACAGTGTGAATGTATTATCACTTTGCTGCTTTCCCATCCTCATCACCAACTGCCAGGTCTGTGCCAACATGGCTAGCCTCCCTCTAAGCTGGGTATTAACACCAAAATTTGATACGTCGCGACATATTTTGTGTCAACATCGGGTAACTCCCTCTCTCTCTTCCCCCACCCCGTACCACCCATCCTCCACTCTGAATCCCGACCCGTGGGGTTGCCACCATATTTTCATTTGTCAGAGAGCAAATTACTAGAGTCAGAGAAGGATCTCACCGCATGAATCTTGAAGTCAATTAGATGGTCCAAATCCCGTAAGATTTGCTTCCTAGTTTTATGTCAAATGATAATTAACAAATATGTTTTATCTATTATCCTCATTTTTACACAAAAAAAATTAGGTAACAACTCATCTTTGACAAAAGAAATTATTGCAGTTGGTTATGCAGTCAGGGTGAGGGTGGGAGAAGGGATGGGAGAAGGGGGGAGAGGGGAGAGATCGCTGGGCTTAGAGGGATGGTTGTGGGAGGCGGCGACTCAACGGCGGTTGGTGGACATGGGCGGGTGGCGAGATGACGGTGGTGATGTCGGACCAGCGCGAATGGTGGCAGGGGCAAAAATGAGTTTGTGGTTAGGAGGCGATGGCTAGTGGTGATGGATCCGACGACGAGGAGCGGCCAGAGACGGGGAAGACGACGGGACAGGGGCACCTCACAGGCATCGACTTAAGAAAGAGGAGAGGAGGAAGGAGAAGAAGCTGGCCGAGGGGCCTCGCCGGCACCGTTGACACCTTCTGGCCAGTCGGCGAGGCCGGGCGACGCCACAGTGGCAGCGACGGCATCGAGCGGTCGAGCTCATGTCGCGGCGGCGCTAAGGAGGAGAGGAGGGATGGCTTAGGTTTAGGTTGGTGCGCATGAATCTTAAAGCAATCCGACAACTGAAAACCTGCAAAAAATTTTATAGGCTTTTCTGTCAAATACTCGTACGGGTGCATTTGGTTAGAGGGAGTTTTTAGGAAGGGTTGAGAGTTTAGAGGGATGAAGCTATTAATACCTTTTCTGTTTGGTTGGAAGACATGAGAGTTTTGATCAAATGGGGATAGGGAATTGAGAGAGGAACTCCCTCCTTTTCAATACTTGGGTAAGGGTGGAAATTGAGAGGAAAATCCTTTTTTACGTTGCCTAAACAAATCCTAGCTATCCGTTTTTATTTAAGATCTATTCTCCAACTAAACTCCCTGTCAATTCCCACCACCTCTGTCAAACAAGAGATTGAAACTAAAAATTAAATTTTCATGTTAATCTCACGATCAATTCACTCATTTAAACTCTTAATTCTTTGATCTCAAGTTGTCAAACAAACCGTCAAGTAATAGATAATCCCATAAATAAAATACCCTGAAGTCATTTATGGGAGAATAAATGTTCAGTTCGATGGTTCGACAAATGACAACCCCTTATGTCTCTTTCTTGGAAGGAAAATTCTCTCTGTGTGAGTGACAAGATCACACATCTGCATCATCACACTTTCATGGCTTAATCACCTAGAACCAACAGAACGCCGCCATATTTCTTGGTTCCCACCGCGGGCCCGACATTAACGACTCACAAAGGTTCAGGCAAAAAGCAAGCCTTCCGCAACCCTCTGCGCCACGTCGCGGCCGAGCAGCTTCTCGACGACGGCCACGGCGAACTCCATGGCGGTGCCGGGGCCTCCGCTCGTAATCACGTTGCCATCAACCACCACTCTGTTCTCGCACTCGCCGGCGCCGCCATCCTCCATGGACGGATGCGCCGCCGCTTTCTTGCCCTGAAATTAATAGCCCGCTCGATGGTCAGATCGACGGACTGATCAAAAGCAGGCAATCTTGCCTAGTGTTCTTTACCTCGAGCAGACCGTGGGGCTCGAGCACGTGAGCCGTCGCGGCGCCATTGGCGCCGTAGGGCTTGCTCGCCGCCGCCTGCTTCTTCAGTAGAGCAACAAGCTTCTCGTTGCGGCTCATCGTCTTTGCACCAGGCGTGCCGCCCTGTTGATGTCGAGGAGGAGACAAATGTTCAGTGATCTGAACATGTTCAGAAATCGGGAGAAACATATAGCTTTGGACAGCGAGAGTTCGTGTTGCTGCTTGCTTGCCGGCAGGATGATCAGGTCGAAGCTTGTCTGATCATCTGCAGCCGCCTCGTCCAGCGTCGTGTCAGCCACGATCCTCATCCCGTGGCGCGCGACGATCTCGACGCCGGCGTCGTCGGCCGACGCGACGACGACGTCCGCGTCGGCTCTGCGCAGGACGTCGATGATTGTTATCAGCTCCATTTCCTCGGTGCCATTGGCTACTGGAACAAGGACCTGACACAAGTGGAGGCATATATGCAAATTTTCAGAGAAGTTCAGGCTGTCATACCGTAACAAATGTGATAGTACCTTTTTCCCCATAGTGATTTGAAAGAGCTCTTATGAAAAATGGTACCACTTTTTAAGATGAGTGTATGCTAATTAAGTTTCATCTCTTGTGTGTATGTACCTTGGGCGTGCCGTTACATTTCCATTGAACCGAGTTTACTTCATTGATGGTGTACCCGGCCTCATATCTGACAAGCTGACAACACGAGGCACAAGATGAGTACGCAGTTAATTCATATTGTCAAATGGATGAAGTTCTACTTCCTCCGATCTAAAAGTATTGTCGATTTGGATAAGGACATGATTTAAAAAAATAATTTTAACCACTATTTTTTACTATAATATATATATAAATATTAATAAATATATGATTTTATTAAAGAACTTTATTACACAAATATTTTAGATTAATTTATAGTTAAAGTTTTTAAAACTTAACAATAGTCTTATTTAAAACGACGAGTATTATCAACGTGAAGGATAACGTTCTATCATTCTCTTATCCTTGTATTACACTCTCCAAAGTCCTCTCATGGTCAAATCAAGCAGCACGGCCGGTACACTGAGGACTTTTAACACTAAAGGATACATTTTAAACGAACTATTAGCACCAGATTAGGGTTTGACGAGAACAACCGCGGAACCTTGATGTGTTTCCTTGCTCTATTATATACTCTTAGGCTGTGTTCGTGTTCGGTAGTTACTCTTCCCAACTCATCTCCCTCGTTTTTCGCGTGTACGCTTTTCAAACTGCTAAACGGTGTGTTTTTTGCAAGAAGTTTTTATACGAAAGTTGCTTTAAAAATTCATATTGATCCATTTTTGAAAAATTTTTTAGCAAATACTTAATTAATCATGTGCTAATGAGTCGCTCCGTTTTACGTGCTGAAGAGATTAACTCCCAACACCAACTTTCAAACCTAACATTATTCACATTTAAACTTTGACTACACTTAATTTAGCAGCGTCTTTTTTAGAAAAGAAAGCACAGCAGGAAAGCCCCGCGGTTGTTTAGCAACGAAATTGCAAATACAAACTAGTGTAACAAATTAATGCAAGTATGACCATACAAATTTTTGTCAACAGGATAATTTTATGAAGTACTTCCTCCGTCCTAGAAAAATCAATTTATATATAAATCTAGATATAGACACTAGTGCAGACCCTCTCATCTGTGACGGGCTGTAATATAACTGGATTTTGTGGGCCGTCACAAAGAATACATCTCAAACGGGCCTAAAAAGAGGCCGATTGAGATATGGTCGGAGAGACATGTTAAATGTGTATAGAATTGAAGCCCGTCACGGATGACACATATCTGTGACGGGCCTAACCTAGGGCTGATTGAGATAACCTTAAATATCTCAATCGGGCCGTAGTTGGAGCCCGTCATAGACAGGCCCCAACTTAAGGCCTGATTGAGATAACCTTAAATATCTCATCGGGCTGTAATTGCAGCCCGTCACAGATGACAATCATCTGTGACGGGCCCCATCTTGATGTCCGTTTGAGATATCTACAAAGCCCGTCACAGATGGCACTCCTCTGTGACGGGTTTTTTTAGGCCCGATAAAGATACCTTATATGCCCGATAGTTAGTGCACACTATAAATAGCCGCAACCGCCAGAGTATCTGTATCCCACTGTTCACAAATCTGGTGGGAGGTTGGAGGGGGCGAAATTTTTTTTCCCAAAGAAAACAGTAAATTCATAAAGATAAGTGACAAATAAGAATCATTAATTTAGAAAATTCATCAATTCTCATGAATTTAGCAGTATTTATCTTATAAGATGTTTCTCTGATTCTTTTTTCATTTCTATAGCAATGGATCGAAGTTGGATGTATGCGAAATCTGTGAAATGTCATAGTCAAGAGTATAGAAATGGGGAATTAAATTTTATAAACGCCGCGAAGGAGGATAGGAAAAAAAGAAACAACGATTACATGTGTTGTCCATGTGCAGATTGCAAGAATGAGAATATGTTTGATAGCCGAATGGACGTACACACTCATCTGATACAACGAGGATTCATGGAGGGCTACACATGTTGGGTTAAGCATGGAGAGCAGGAATCAGGAAGTGGTGCAGCTGCAGACAATACTGGTGCGCAAAATCAAGAAGATGAAGATGAGCATGACATGTTTGTACCTTCTCCACGAGGCGGTGAAATGGTTGATGTTGATCATGATCTGCTGCAAGACATGTTACGTGACGTTGAGGATCGAGCTTACAACGAGAGAGATTCCGTAAAGTTCAGCAGGTTGGTCAGTGACTCGCAGACGCCTCTGTACGCCGGATGCAAAGCAAAGCACACCAAATTATCAGCTACCTTGAACCTAAAGAAGCTGAAGGCAAGTAGTCGATGGACAGACAAGAGTTTCACAAAGCTTTTGGGAATTTTGAAGGCCATACTGCCTGATGGGAACATATTGCCCAAGACGACATATGAAGCAAAGCAGGTTTTGTGTCCCCTGGGGTTAGAGGTCCGTAGAATTAACGCTTGTCCAAACGACTGCATATTGTACCACAAGCAATATGCGGAGTTAGATGCTTGTCCTGTATGCAAGGTCTCTCGATACAAACGTAAGAAAAGTCCTGACGAAGGAAAAAAATCAAAGCGGGGTGGTCCCGCGAAGGTTGTGTGGTATCTACCTATCATTGATCGTTTCAAAAGAATATTTGCAAACCCCAAGGAGGCAAATTTAGTACGTTGGCGTGCCACGGAGAGAAGGAACGACGGTATGCTAAGACACCCAGCGGATTCGATTCAATGGAGGAATATCGATCGAAAACATAAAGACTTTGCTGCCGACCCCAGAAACATGAGGCTATGTCTGTGTACAGATGGCATGAATCCTTTTGGAGACATGAGTAGTACTCACAGCACCTGGCCAGTTCTTATTTCAAACTTTAACCTACCACCATGGTTGTGCTTTAAAAGAAAATATATTATGCTGTGCTTGCTAATCCAAGGACCGAAACAACCGGGCAATGATATCGATGAGCCTGTTATGGACGATCTTGAGATGCTCTGGAAAGAAGGTGTGGAAACTTGGGATGCGTATGGTCAGGAGAATTTCAAGCTACGAGTTCTACTGTTCTGCACCATTAATGACTATCCCGCCCTCGGTAATCTTTCTGGCCAAACCGTGAAAGGAAAGAAGGCTTGCTCCGACTGCATGGAACATACACGCAGGCGGTGGTTGAAGAAATCACGAAAGATGGTTTATATGGGTCATAGGAGGTGGCTCCCGCTACGTCACGCATTTCGAAGGAAGAAGAATATTTTTAACGGTAAAAGAGAACTTCAGCCTGCTCCCAAGGATTTGTCCGGAGATGAGGTCCACAACTTGGTCAAGGACATAACCAACGAGTTTGGGAAGAAAAGAAAACGTAGTCAGGCAAAGGACAAGGGTATGTGGAAGAAAAAGTCCATATTTTGGCGATTACCTTACTGGAAAGATCTTGAGGTCCGTCATTGTATTGATCTCATGCATGTAGAAAAGAATGTGTGTTAGAGTTTGGTTGGCATGCTGCTGAATATTCCCGGCAAAACAAAGGACGGGTTGAACGCGCGCCTTGATTTCAGTGAAATGAACATTCGTAGTGAACTCCAGCCCGTAACAGATGCAGAGACAGGTAGAGTGTACCTCCCTCCAGCTTGCCACACACTGTCGAAGGATGAGAAGATCGCAATGTTATCATGCCTGAAAGATATTAAAGTTCCATCGGGCTATTCAGTGAGGATTAGTAAGTACGTCAAATCGGAAGACCTAAAACTGGTTGGAATGAAGTCGCATGATTGCCACGTGCTAATGACACAAATCTTGCCAGTTGCTATCAGAGACATTCTTCCACCCAAAGTCCGTCATACGATCCAATGTCTGTGCACCTTTTTCAATGCCATCGGACAGAAAGTTATAGATCCCGAAGATCTAGATGGGTTGCAGACCGATATTGTCAATACCCTCTACCACATGGAGATGTTTTTTCCACTGTCTTTCTTTGATATCATGGTTCATCTCCTTGTTCATCTTGTGAAGCAAACAAAACTATGTGGTCCGGCTTTTCTAAGAGAAATGTACCCGTTCGAGAGGTACATGGGAGTTCTGAAGGCATACGTTCGGAACAGAGCAAAACCAGAGGGGAGCATCATTGAAGGCTACACGACTGAGGAGGTCATTGAGTTCTGCGTGCATTACATGTCCGAGGCCGAGCCTATCGGAGTTCCAGCATCTCGTCACGAAGGAAGGTTGTCAGGTGCTGGCACAATCGGGAGGAAAAGAATTAGGCCCGATCAAGCTTCCTACATGCAGGCTCATTTTGCTGTGCTCCAACATATGGCAGAAGTTGGCCCATACTTTGAGGAGCACTTAGCCAAAATCCGGCAGGAGAACACGGGTCGATTTGAGACGTGGATTAACAGAGAACATAACTCTCGGTTCAACGCATGGTTCAAGAATCGTGTCACCATGTCGACGGATATCCCAAATGAGACTGTACACTTGTTGGGAATGGGACCGTGTTGGGCCATAGACACATGGCAAGGATACGATATTAATGGATACACATTTTACACCGTCCAGCAAGATGACATAAGCACAGTGCAAAACAGCGGAGTCCGTATAGATGCCTTCCAGGATCAAGTTGGGTTGAACACATACTACGGCCGCATTGAGCAGATCTGGGAGCTGAACTACGTGAAGTTCAAGGTTCCTTTGTTTCGATGCCGTTGGGTCAATATACGCACTGGTGTTAAAGTCAACAAGGAAGGCTTCACTTTAGTATATCTATCCAAGGTTGGATACGTCGACGAACCATTCGTACTTGTGAAACAAGTCGTGTAGATTTTCTACATAAAGGACCCCACGAACAAGAAGATGCACATCGTGAGGGATGGCAAGCGCCGAATTGTTGGTGTTGACAATGTCGTCGACGAAGAAGAGTACAACCAGAATCTTCACGTACGACCTCAAATCGACCTTGACGATGATCCACAAGAGCCTGTGGCATATACTCGATCAGATCATATGGAAGGCATAACCTTGTGACCCATCCAGTTGTACACATGAAGTATTTTGTATTAGTAAAAAAACTTAGGTAAATTGGTGGAACTTGTAATAACTTTTATTGCGAATTTAGTAAATTTAGTGAATTATTGTACTTCACTTAATTATTTGGGATAATAAGTTAATTATTGTGAGTTTAGAAAAATTAGTGAATTTTCATTGTGAAGTACTTTATTGCAGTTATTTTTTTTCAGTTTCGGTCAATGATGAACAGGAGTCAAATGTCATATGTGACGGGCTCTAGTGTAGGCCCGATATAGATGACTCAATCTCTATCGGGCATTAAAATATGGCCCGTCACGGATGCTTTCATCTGTGACGGGCCCTAGTGTAGGCCCGATAGAGATTGAGTCATCTATATCGGGCCTACACTAGAGCCCGTCACAGATGACTCATCCATGACGGGCTTTTGTTTACGCCCGATTGAGATGTTCACTCACTGCCCGTACTGAGATGTCCACGCTGGATCTAGATCTGATCGAAAATTTTTCTAAGTCACATAACCCTAGCACCGAGAGCACTGAGAGCGCGAAAATTTTTCTAAGTCACAGAACAGCCACCGCCGCCGCCGGCTTCCTCGTCCGCCACCGCCGCCAGCCTCCTCGTCCGCAAGCGCCGCCGCCGGCCTCCTCGTCCGCCGGTTATTGCAACTTAGGTGATTTTACTGATTTTAGGGTTTTAGTGATTTTAGGGTTTAGTGATTTTACTGATTTTAGTGAGTTTAGTGAAACTTAGGTGATTTGAGTGATTTTAGGGTTTTTAGGGTGATTTAGGTTATTTTAGTGATTTTAGGGTTTTTAGTGTTTTTATTGATTTTACTGATTTTAGGGTTTTAGTGATTTTAGGGTTTTTAGTGATTTTACTGATTTTAGTGAGTTTAGTGAAACTTAGGTGATTTTAGTGATTTTAGGGTTTTTAGGGTGATTTAGGTTATTTTAGTGATTTTAGGGTAAGTTAGGTTATTTTAGTGAACTTTAGTGATATTAGTTCACTTTACTGATTTCAGTGAAATGTAGGTTATGTTATGCATATTTTAGGCTCTATTTTTTATGCATGTTCGTAATCTGTCATTCTTTGATAATTAAGAAACGTGTAAAAAGAAACGATGTATAATACCATAGTTAGTACGTACAAACACATTTGTTTACAAAATTAATTAACTTTGTTATTTTTTAAGTTATTTGGATGATGTCTCAGCAAGGTGAACCAATGTCGACGACAACTAGTGGGTCCTCAAGGGCACGGAGTCGTAGGACAGGGAACAGAATCCCTAAGGAACGGTACACCATAGCAGAGGTGAACCAGGTTGGACTGTCGACGCGTCCTCGGAATGTCCTGGCCAAGTTTAGGTCGACGTGCGGGGTCGTAGCGAGGGAAAACTTCACAATCCTTTTTGATGACATCAAGCATGTGCCCGAAGCGGAGAAGAACGCAGCTTGGCTCAAATTCAAGGAGAGCTTCGAGTATCCTGCAGCCGACGAGGACAGGCTCAAGCAGGCTGCTTTCAAAATTATGGGCAATGCTTGGAAGAACTTCAAGAGCAGGCTGGTCACGGAGTTTGTCTTAAATCCGACGACCCCTGATCCAACAGAGCAATGGCCCTTCATCACGGCTGAAGCTTGGGAGAAATTCTACGAGAAGAAGTCGACCCCAGAATCCCGGGCCAGAAGCGAAGCTTTTCGAGCACTGCAGGCCAGGAACGTGCACCCACACCGGCTAGGCACCGCATTATATGTCGGGAAGCTAGAGGAATGACAGGAGGAGGATGAAGCGGCAACAGCAACGAACACACTGCCGGTGTTTGTCGATATCCCACACCCACGTGCAAGGAATTGGGCCTGGGCGAGGTACCAGAAGAATGAAGATGGGACAGTTTCGCTTCCAAATCCCCAAGATCAACAAGTGTACGATAATATAGTAAGTGCCTAATCTCAATATTTGTTCGCACTGTTTCAGCCTGAATTTTTCATTGAATCTGAACTCAATTGAACTGCAGAAGGAGTTGGTTACCTCCCAAGAAGCCTCGCAAGAGGTCAGTTCTCAAAGACGCGAGGACGACATCCTCAGTAAAGCGTTGGGCGACAAGGAACACCGTGGACGGACAAGGGGACTTGGCGCAAACGTACCATGGAAAGTTGGATTTCCGGACTACGCGTGGCAGTACAAGAAGCGGACACTCACGAAGACGCAGAAAGATGCCTGCCTTGCTGCCCAGATCCGGGAGCAGGTCAGAGCCGAATTGAGCTCTGAATTCGACGAAAAGCTTGAATCGATGAGGGCCCGTATCAGGCAAGAGATTCGAGAAGAGCAACATCTCCCGGTGGCTGCCGCTGCTGCTACGCAACAAGATTTAGCTAGTCCCACGCAGAGGCGCAGCAGTTGTGCATCAACTGAGGCGGGGGAAGATCTGCCATCGGTCCCCGCCGCCGTCGACCAAATAACGGTATGATAATATAGTACGCATAGAGTTCTTAACGAAACCATATGGTCAGTACTATTCTAACAATATTTATGAATCTATCGCAGGAACCAACTAGCTGCACCCTGACAGTAAGGGTGGTGCTGACCTTCTCGGTTCCTGCAGCTGAGGGCCTTGCTTTCAAGCCGACCCCGGAGACAAGAGTGCATGGGGTGCAACTTAGGGCTGATTATGCGAAAGTGCAAGTTGACTCGGTGAAGCCCGAATTCGATCATTTCCCCCTCCCTCTGGCACCGAACGACGAGGTCCTAACCCTTGGAAATGCACGTGGAACCTTCATCCAATGGCCCAAGGACCTCATTGAGATAAGGGTGATCCCGAGGCCAAGCACTGCACCAAGCGGTCGTCTGATAGTACAAACTACCCCTGCTCCTTCAGCCCCTCCAGCTCTCGGTCGTCATGAAATTGACGATGTCCAGTTACAGTACGACATGGACTTTGGGGGCGAGCCTATGGAGGTCGACAGCATGGTGATCACTAAACCCCCACCCATGAAGAAGAGCAGGAAGGCGCATTCTTCCCCCCAGAGAAGAGTTATCGAAAAACCTGCTGCAGGGGTGTGAGGAAAAGGAAAGCTGCACCTCTCACGTCTTGCTCCAACAAAGTTAGATCTGAGCAAGGGGCCCGTCACACATAGGAAGCCCGTACCTCCATCGTCCTACCAACTAGGCATGCCATTGGTTGGAGACGACGTGCTAGCAACGATGGGCACTGCTTGCAAGAAGCTACACATGTACTACATGGAGAAATCTAATGTGAGGAGGAAGAATAGAGAAAATGCTATAATAGGCAAACACGCCAGAGCGTCATTCCTTGGGCCATCAAATTATATCGTGATAGACTTCAAGGATCTGTTCGACCTCTACAGGCTCCGCTCGGTGGACACAACCCTCCTCAAGTGCTACTCCTTGTAAGTACTCTTGCTCACGAAAATTATTCATCTCAATCCGTGTAACATGCTTATAAGAGCGTTTGGCTTGCGTGTAGGTATAGTTGGAAGTGGTGTCTCAAGAATGCACCGGAAGTTGCTTTCCTTGATCCTCAGGTAGTCAATGTCACAAATCTTCAAGGGGACCGTAGTGGAATGGTAAACTACTTGTTTGACACCTTCTGGGCCCGACAAGACAAGGAGTACATCATGTGCGCCTACAATCAATAGTAAGTGTGTTTCCTAAATACATTGCATTACACGTCTAGCTTTAGTATTAACTTTAACTAATTTAATGCCGCAGTGGATATTGGATCCTACTGGTAATAACGCCTAAGTGGAGTACATGCCACTACTTAAACTCCAAAATTGACAAGCAACTATACGATTGGACCCCGATTCAACTCGCAATAGATGAAGCGTGGGGCCAATATGTGCAAAAAGGAGGCCTTCGAAAGACAGGGCAGGACACTCTTATCCACAAGAAGGACTTCCCAGTCAAACAACAAATAGGCGACCAGTGCGGATTCCATGTCTGCCACAACATGCGCCTTCTGTGCAAAGAAAAGGTGAAGACTTTGGCTGAATTGGAGGTTTGTGGTCTCATTCCTGACATGTTGTAACTAAATTGAAGTATATATATATATATATATATATATATATATATGTATATGTATGTAAAGATTGTTCGACTAATTTCGAATTATGTACATGTAGGACAAATTTTCAAAGGATTCGGGTAGTAGCTTTGAGGATATTCGTGAGGAGATTGCCGACTTCGTCCTCCGCGAAATTATTCACCCTAAAGGAATGTTTAGGGTTCAGGTGTATGTCACGCCTCAAACTAGCCCCGAGCGAAGACCAGTGTAAGGCAATCCAAATTAACCTGTATGCCTGTACCAGTCCTAGGAAATAGCGCTGGTACAACAGGAAGACTGAATATCACAACCATAGCGGTCTCTTTATTAAGAGTAGGATTACAACCAAGGTTGGAACTGCGGACAGAACCCGAGTTCACAACAGCATTACAAAAAGGCGGAAGCGGAAAGCGGAGACTAGCCCTAAGCCACAAGCAAAGCCTTGGGGAAAGGCCGAAACCCTACTACTGCTCGAAGTCTGCTTGCTCCTGGAAGAACTCTTCATCAGCAGGGTCCACCTCTTCGTCTTCGAGAACTGGGGGGGTTTAATTATATAGAGCAAGGGTGAGTACGGGAGTACTCAGCAAGTCAGGGGAATTAAGTGTTTAATGCAAGCTTCAAGGGAAAGCCAGTTATTTTTCACAATTGATTTTAGTTTAAGACTTTCAGAAACATCTAAGTAAGTGCTTCTCAACGACGCGGATGAGAAAGTGCGTCTCATCCGGCCGGAGCAGTGAAAATGTATCGATTGATTCTTGTCGGCACGAGAGGCTCCCTGCCAATCGTTTACCGACCCGGCTGCTCCAACAGCCACACGCGAGAGGCTCCCTGCCAATCGCTCACCAACACCGGCTGCACCAACAGCCACAAATCAAACACGTCGGAACGAGAGGCTCCCTGCCAATCGTTCACCGACACCGGCTGCTCAACAGCCTTAAACCAAGCACAGAAGGGAAAACCTCACACACCAACAGCAGTTTCACAAGGTGTTCAATTAAAACTACGCTAAGGAATCACCTCACATCCGCCCATGACCGTGGGCACGGCTGTTCGAACAGTTGTTAACCTCTGCAGAGGGGGTACACTTTACCCACACGACGTTACTAACCCCGAATCACCCAGCCCGCGACTCTCGGTCACGTCTGGCGACCTTGAGGCTTTCACGACAAGGCATTTCGAAAGCCGACTCAGGGTCATCTTATGCCAACGGGAGGGGTCCCACGGACCAACACCAGGTTAGGTCCCAGACCATACTGTGCCAGGAAGCCCAGGGGTCCTCCCCGACACCACCCCGGCGAATCCACTTGTCCCTTGGCATCAAGATTTCCCTGGCCTAGCTAATTACTCAGCCAGGGGCGTCCCATATCACCCATGTGGTCGTACTTGACATATGCTCGGATGTAATTCCCAAGGAATCGGTCCTTAGAGCGAGAACGGGCAGACCGTACCTCCAGTACGTCTCCCGTACCGCGAGTTTTAGAAACTCACTTTATTTTCAAGGCACCGACCCAAGTGTCGGGTTTTCCAAGCATTTTGTAAACTCAAGTTTTACCCAGGTGATCAATTTTAAAGTTTGAGGGGAGTCTCGATATTCGTACGCGAGGTACGGATACCGAGGCTTCACCTGAGGGGTGACAAGGGTGTTAGGGTATTCAAATATCAAGGAAGGTGAATGCAGCAAATGGGTAGGGCCTGCCGGTTATATTGCAAACCGAGGCCAAGTGCCAAGTGTAACCTAATTAATGCATAGTTTGCGGAAATCAAAATACTTAATTTAAATTATAGGTTCAATTGATCAAAGGTGACTTGCCTTGCTCGAGATCTTGAGCTTCTTCCTCGAAATCCGCGCACTGCGGGTCTTCGGGCTCCGAGACTACACGCGAAACGAGACGACTCAACAAAGCGATAAAAAGAAGCCCTATTAAAGACCACTAAGCGTGCCATTGGATAGATCTCGATTTTTGAGGAATTTTGGAAGTGGAACGGGGTTAATCGGACGAACGGTTGAAAAGATATGAATTTCCGAAGATTAAAGGATTTTCTGGAATAAGAAAAGGAATTATTAATTCCCTGGAAAAAGAAAAGAAGGAGGGATGCAATTTAGACTTTATTTTGGGCGGCTAAGGGCAGCCCAAAAGAATAGAATGGGCGCGGCCGAAATAATGGGCCGCGGCCCGAAGGAGTCGGCCCACAGCCGAGTGGCGCGGCCTGGTCCGGCCTCCCGAGTGACTCGGGGCCGTCCGGCCTCCCGAGTGACTCGGGGCCGACTGGGCCGGACCGAGTGACTCGGGCCGACTGGACACGGAGGCCGAGTGGGCCAAGGAGGGGTGGGAGGCCGAGTGGCCCGAGGCCGACTGGGCCGAGCGGGAAAGAGGCCGAGTGGCCGAGTGGAGAGAAGGAGGCCGATGGGCCGCGGCAGGCCGCGACCTACGCGGGCGGCTGGTCCGGTGGACCGTGTCCACCGCGCGGGCGCTAGGGCGGGGCCCGCCCGGCAGCGGCGCGGTCTACGCGGACCGAGCGCACGGAGGGGAAAAGAGGGAGTGCGCCGGCTGGCGCTCGCGTGGCGCCTGCGTGGCGGCCACGTAGGCCGGCCGGGCGAAAGAGGGGAGAAGGCGCCGGGCGACGGTGGCGACGGCGGGGGGATCGGGCGGCGCGGTGCGAGGCCGGAGAAGGGAGGGGAACGCACCGGGATGGAGAGGAGAGATAGAGGGAGTGAGCCGGCGGCTCAGTTCCGCCGGGAGGAGGCCGACGGCGACTGGCGACGACGCGCGACGGCGGCGGCTACGACGGCGCGAAGAGGGGGCGGAGGAGAGGGCGACAGCCATGGCGGTGCCCGGGAGAGAGTTCTACGTGCTACCGGCAAGCTTAAGCCGAGGAGAAAGAGGGAGACGGGTGGGAGGAGGCGGTTACCGCGGCGGGGCGGCAAGCCGGAGAAGAGGGCAACGGTGTGGGCGCGGCGCGGCTCTGGCCGAGGGAGAGGGCGGGCGAGACGGCGCCCGGAGCTCCTTCGGGCGCCCTCGGCTGCGACGGCGGCGACGGGGGTGGCGGCGGCAGCGGGAAGGTGGCGAGCTCGGGGAGGCGGCGATGGCGGCCGGGCGGAGGGGAAAGAATGCGGCCGAGCGGCGGAGAGGATTTTATAGGGGGCGCTAGGTCGGTTCGGTCGGGGGAGAGGAGAGACGGTGCGGCCGCGGCGAGGGGACCGCGCTGGCGCTCCCCGCGCTAGCGGCCAAGCGCGGCAGCGGATGACGTCGGCGGCGGTCGGCGACCGGGGAAAAGAAAAAGGGGAAGGGGAAAGGGGTATTGTCCCCATGCCGCTTTGGGCAAGGACGCGCGCGGGCGAGAGGGGCGCGCGCTCGCCCCCTGGCGGCACGCGCGCAGGCGGGGCCGGGAGGAGGCGGTCGCCAGCGACGGAACGGGACGGGGTGAGAAGAGGGAGAGAGAAGAACGGCGCAGCTGGGGGGGCGACGCGGCTCTCCCTGGCACGTGCGACGCACGTGGCCGGGGGGGCGCGGGCCAGAGCGGACCGGGCCGAGGCGGCACGCGGCCCAGCAAGAGGGGGCGCGAGCCGAGACAGGCCGCGGGAGAGAGCTGGGCCGGGAGACGGCCCAGGGAAGAAAAAGGGGCAGGCCGAGAAAGGTTGGGCCGGCGGCGGCCCGAGGGGGAAGAGGGGGGGCATAAGGCCGAAGGGGAAATTCGGCCCGGGTCAAAGGGAGGTAAAGTGGACTTTACCTGAGAAAGAAAGAGAGGGAGTTTGAGGGCTCGGATTTGAAATCCGATTTCGCTGTTTTCTCCGGGATTGAACTGAGAGGGGAGACACGAGACCTTGGCACACGACAAGACTCAACCGAAGAGCAAACTTTCGCAAATAGGGTTTTTAGCAAAATAGTTTTCCCGCTAACGCCGCGACAAAACGGGCGTTACAGTGTAAGTGATGAACATTTTTTAACGTCCTGTTTGAATTGTCAAACACATGTTATTATGTAATATTGATGTTTATTATATTTGTTATCTCTATGCATGTGACCAGTATGCATGTGTGAATATGGATGTTATTTCTGTAAAATCTATGTGAATGGCATATGTGAATGGGGATACTCGGATGTGTGAATATATGTGAATATATGTGAATGCTGGGATGGGGATGCTGGGATGTATTTCTGTTATTTTGCAGCGGGCATGGCTAGCACAGGCCTGAGGCTAGCCAAAAAATAATATTTATTTTTTTTGTGGTCATACTCATCGGTGACGGGCTATAAGTTAAAACCCGATTGATTTATAGTCAACCGTGACGGGCTGTAACTTAAGGCCCGATTGAGAATACAGTAATCTGTGACGGGTTATAGTTGGGGCCCGATTGAGAACAATAGTCATCTGTGACGGGCTTCTGTTTAGGCCCGTTCGAGAGAGACAGTCATCCGTGACGGGCGCTAGTTGTAGCCCGATTAAGATAGTCATCCGTGACGGGCTATAGTTTGACTGGTCGTCTCGATCAAAGCTATCGGTGACGGGCATTAGTTGAGGCCCGATTGAGATAGCTTCATCCGTGACGGACTTATGCCCGTTTGAGATGATTCCTCACATCACTGACCTTTGCGCCGTGTCGGGCGCCATACCCGACACAGATGTGGGTTGCAGCCTGACACAGATGAGGGGTACCGTTGTAGTGAGACTTTGTCCAAATTCATATAAAAATTGATTTATTTTAAGGTAGAGAGTAAGTAGGACGGTGGAAGATTTATTTTTGATATATTCTGTTCTGCTCCCTCCGTCAAAAAAATAAATCTAGAATTGAATGCATGTGATGTAATCTAATACAATAAATATAGTTCAGACTTATTTTTTTAGATAATTTACATGTAATCTTAGGTTTGTTATTTTTAAGACGGAGGGAACAGTGCTCATGAAATTCTATGACTGCATTTCAGAATCATTTGGCCCCATGCCCATGGTAGCAGTCAACACACCATCATTATACTATCAACAGCTATCAGCATGGCCCCATGACCATGAGGGCTTATCCAGACAATAAATTCATGCCTGCGGCCTGCCATTCTACACCCTTTCTTTGTCTTTTGAGAGTATTCAAACTTACACCATCCGTCCTAAACATAATCATCTTCTACAGATAAACTTAAACAAGCATTTATCCAAATTGATTTCTCAAAATTGGTTTTTTCTAGAACAAAAAAGATATACAATAGTACTATTAGTAACCGATTTTCTGTCGACAATGACGCATGCGAAGTGAACATTCAAGACAACCTTAGACAATTACACTGCCGCTATGTCTACGTACATTTCCTCATAAATTATGCTATCCATTCCTGAAAATCAGAAACTGTGCCCTGCAACCACCCTAAATTTGTTGAATCATTTCTTCTAAAAAAACTGATCATGCATTTATGCATGGGCAGATGTACTCCATACTCTTATTTTAAAAAATAAATTAAAAAATTAGATTCTATTTGGTACACCTATACAGTATACTTGGTTATATAAATAAATAGATCACCAAACGCAACTTTGTGAAAATGTTAGCATCCCTTTGATAGCAAACTAAATATTAGGTCTGTTTTTCTTTTATATATAACCTTTTCTTAATGTACGATGCGATTGAATTTTTTAATTCATTTGAATATTTCTTTTTTCAATAAAAGTACAAATATTTATTCAAGTAGACAAACATACTAAACAAGTACTTTGTTTATTGACAGATCTAGTACGTGATACTATTTTCAGTTTATTTACTAACTGAGTAATCAAATAAATATTATTGTTCAAGGTCTGAAAAAAAAAGTCAAACGGAGGTAGCCTAGCTAATCTGACTAAAAATATTTTGGTAATAATTCAAACAAAGCACATTTGCCAAAACTTTTAAAAAATGACAGATCTTACCAAAATTGTCAAAAAAAATCGTCAGGACTAACAATGGCTAATAGAACCAAACAGATGTTCGGCCGGACAGGAGAAAAGTCGAAGTGCCAAAGCCACTAGTAAAACCTTAATTAGTTTAGTTACCATTTCGTTTGCGATCTTCTCGGCCTTGTCCTTCCCGTAGAGTTGCTCTACCAGAGCCAGAGCGAACTCCGACGACGTCGCCGGGCCACGGCTTGTGACGGCGCTCCCGTCGACGACCACGCTCGCATCCACGGCGGCCACCTCCGGAGGGAACTTGTCCACGAACAGCGGGTGAGCCGTTGCCTTCGTGCAAAAGACACGACGTAATCAGGTAAGCTAGCTAGACAATCACGTACGATTATAATAAACTAATTAATCCAGACTCCCTTCGACATACCAATAAGTAATGATCAGTGATTTTGTGTAAATGTAACTTTGGTTCTCTTTCCCCAAAAAAGTGCTCTTGGTTAAAAAAAAAGTGTAACTCTAACCAAAATTAGCTGAGTGGGAGTGTAGGTGCGTACTAAACCGTCACAACTCAACCTTTAAACCTTTTGCACCACTATTGGTGTCATTTTTTTATGTAGTGTAAATTTCACAAAATAACAGTTTACCAGCATCCAAACCCAAAATTCCATTTATCCTAATTTATTTTTAGGAATCCTTTTATGATCTCATGTACCTATATATATATATACACACTGTAATCCATTTAGCAAAAATATTCATGTATGGTACTAAAAAATATGTCGTATTTTTAAGTATATTACACATTAACCATTTTTTGGACAAGAATTTGTTACTTGTGCCATAACCATTTATGCATCTTATGTGTATGTGTTTGGTAAACGTGTCGTTTTCATTAGCATATACTATATATCTCGAGCCTACTTAACAAATATCCGTTTCTACTTAAAGATATGGTATATGCTAATGAAATATAAGTATTTTATATAAATCTATGCCGGTAGTGAAGTCATGGATGCATAACTTCATTTACAAATTCAATTTTTGGTGATCACAAAAATTACATGCACACATTTAATTGCATTATCAATAGAAATTTAGGGAGGATAGGGATTTGCTGCTAGCTTTGTCTCTTTAGCTGTCAGCGTTAATTGCAAAAAAAATGTGTTTTGTGGTAAATATGTCTAAAAAAACATATGGGTAATTTGCTTTCTATTAATTTGATGATAGTTTCTCTTTGATATACAAATTTTTAATAATATTTTCAAGTGAAAACAGTGATCTGATAGAAGCCGGGAGAAACAGCAATAGTGAGCAGTGGAGTGGCCACTAGCTAGTTTTAGCAACCTTGAGGCCGTTAAGCATGCCCCAGGACGCCAGCGCCAGCGGCGGCGCGGCGCAGATGGCGGCGTAGAGCCCTCCGGCCGCCGCGTGCCTCCTCACTATGGCTTCCAGTGCGGCGCAGCCGCCGAGGTTCGCTGCGCCGGGAACCCCTCCCTGCATCCACAGAATTGACATGAGCTGATCAGCTGATCCGTGCATCGAATCATCGATATTACTAGCTGTGAAAGATGTGCACGTACACATACCGGGAGGACGATGAGGTCGAAGTGAGCGGCGGCGCAGTCGTCGCCGGCGACGAGCGCGTCCGCGGCTATCCTGACGCCGTACATGACCTCGACAACCAGCTCGTCATCGGCGGACGCGACGGTGACGTGGGCGCCGGCGCGGCGGAGGACGTCGATGGGCACCGTCGCCTCCACCGGCTCCGTGCCGGCGACGATCGGCACCAGCACCTGCACACGAATTAACACTCATCAATCAGCGCGACATGCACATACACACACACACACACTCTATGATAATCACCAGATATCTTACCTTCTTCGTGGAAGGAGACGCCATTGGCAACGAAGAGCTAGCGCTTGCTTGAGCTTGATCAGCGAGATGCCGGGGGTGTGCAGGTGGGAGGAGGAGACACCGGACGCATTGAACGAGGGTACACCGACGGCATGGGGGTTTCTTTAATACGAACACATGTGGTGACGACAAGAGCTCAGTGGATGTGCAGATGCAGTGAAGGGAATATTTGAAGGTCGCCTGTTACAGTTACATTGACCAGCTACCCCGCACGTCGTCGCCTTCGTTCTCGTTTCCCGGCGGTGAGTGATGGCGATCGAGCGAGAAAAAGGATGCTCATTGTTTCAAGTTTTCAACGCAAGATGAGTGCATTAATTGGTTCCTTCAATTCATACTCCAAAGTCCAAACTCCAAACTCCAAACAAACAACAACTTTCAGGGGTTGTTTGGTTGGCTCTCCAAGGTTATCACGTCAAATTTTAGGCATGCCATAATTTGTTAAGGTAGTGTTTGGTTGGTTAACACACTTGTGTCATGCCTCTCACTTTGCTAGTTCTTGAGCCTATGTGTCATATACTCAAATTCTTGCCAAACTTAGCCATACTTGTGACCAACAAATTGCTCGCCTCACTTTGTTTGGTATGACACACTTGTAGCAAAGTGAGGAGTGGCGAACTTAGCCATCAACCAAAACAACCCCTTACTCTCCACGGTATACATGCATCGGAAAGAGCAGCTAGGTTTAATACTTAGGGATAAAAATCTAGTATTTTTTTCTCTCTACTTGTCAAAATATGCGTCAACCAACGAGACAGATTGTTACGAGAGAATTAATTGTGAGATTCTTGTAAAAACAATTATGAGATTAGCATGATAATTCAATTTTTAAATCCCAATCTTTTGTTAGCGAGAATTCGTAGGGAGCTTAGATGGAGACTATATCTTAAGTGAAAATAGATAATTACAATTTTTCTAGATAACTTATATAGGAAATTTCCTTCAACTCCCATACCCTATCGGTCTACCCACCTGTTAAAAAGTAGGGAGTGAACTCTGTAATTCTCCATTCTCATTGAACCAAATAAAATATTTAATATCCCTCTCCTTTTAAAATCCTAATGTCTAGGCTCAGTTTAGAGAAGCTTCTAGCAGTTACGGCAGATTTTCACATACATTCTAAGAATTTGTAGATGTGTAATTTAGAAAATAAACAAAAATCCAGAAGTTGGTAAACCCATTTTTTTTCCAGATTTTCATCAACTAGCTTTTCACTGTCAAAATCTCAAGCTTCCCAAACATCACTCTGATAACTCCCCAAGGCTCCAGCCAAACGCTGAGTTTGTTGGTATCTTGTCCTCAACCTCGAGGGTAAGCAAGCTTCCGATTTTCTTCTTCTCTTCACTCAGCTGTTTTGTATGTCCTTAATTTAGATAGAAATTTATTGGTAACTTTGTTGGGTTCTTGGTTGGGTCAATTTCTTGTCATCACCAGCAGCCAAGAAAAGGTGTCGATTTCAGATCCATATTGGATTGACAAAATTTACTATTTGCCATCCTCCCAAAAAGTCAATTCCCGAATGCCACTCTCCCAAATTTTCATTCCTATTTGTCATCTGGTCCCCACTCAAACTCTCTCATGCGCTAACCAAGCAACTATTCAATATCGGGCTAACTTTACTGACAACTCTTTTTTTAGAAGCTTTCCTCCTAGGCTACTTGCTTTCTAGCTTATTACCTGGCATGCCCATTGAAAGATAGGTGAAGCATACTTATTCTTTTCCTTTTGCCCTGAGATATTTTTGTACAATAGCTTTCATGCGTAATTAGAAATACTTGCTCATCACATCCAAGCTGGCTCGTCGCTACATCTCTAGTTACATAAAGAAAAAGATTACTCTTTTTTATAGAGGAATCCCTAGGTGGAATTTGTGATGTAATTAATGCTCTCTAACTAACTCAATTTCAAGTCATGTGCCAGTGATTTGCCGTTATAGGCCAGGGCCAGTTGGAAAGTATGCATCGGATAGCTAGGGCTACTAGGGCTAAGAGGAATAGCTTTTAATCAGTTGCCTGCTAAAAGGTGACATCGAAAACTACGCTTTATACCCCCCTCCCCTGGCCCATGCCCCTTAGCTTAAGGCTGACAGGTGGCCCCGGTCGGGGGTAGCAAGGTAAAATCCTAGGGGACAAAGGATGGGACAGCTCCCATTAAACCAGCATCTCCAGGGAATTCCACCATTCTCGAGGTTGAGCAGCTTGAGAGCGAGGCGTGATACCGACGCGCCTTGGTCTTTACCCGACCTGCCACCGACACGGATGTCAGAGGTAGTTGAGCGGCTTGAATGCACCATTAATGCCCCGGCTATCTTCGCTCTAGGTGGCGGGCTTTGTCTCGGAGCCCTGTGACCAGGGTAGCCGCTCTAGAGGCCTCTTCGGGTGCCCTTCTCCGGGGCATCCTGGAGCCTCTCCAAAGCGTCCTTCTGGGTTATGGAGGGCCTAACCTCCGAAGCCTCTCCGAAGGCCCCGTAGGGGCCCTTGATCGAATTCCACCCTAGAAACGCACGGGTAGAGGGTCAAAGAGAAAGAGGAGGGCCGATGGCCACCCTCAGATGAGGGCTAAGCCTCTCCCCCAACAGTAGCCCCTCGAGGGCCCTATCCAGGCTCCGTCTGGTCAGAGCCCCGTATCTTGTTCTTTTGGCGAGACCAAGGACGACTATTAGTCAACCTGGATCAAGGACGCCAACGGTTGGGTCCATTCCTCAGGCCTGCCGCTTCTGATGGTGACACGGCCGGTGCGGCCAGCCACGTTTGTAGTCGTTTCGATCATGGGATGCGTGTCACGTTCTGGTGCGGCGACGGTTGAGTGAGCCGTGGGGATTGCGTCGTGCGTGCCTTTAAGAAGGGTGAGCGAAACGACAATGATGTCGGTTCCCAACCCTACTTGCCTCCTCATCTCCTTCTTCTCGTTCTCCATCTTCCTTGGCCCGTTTCTTCCCTTTTCACTGATGACAGTGCGCCCATGGTTAGAGGAAGCAGTCAATCTTCGTCTCATCACGTGGCAGCCACCGACGGCGGCAGCGAGGAGCCACCCAGGGAGGGGGGCGAGGAGCTGCGCCCCCTTCCGACAGATAGTGACGACGAAGAGAGCAGTCGCAGCACCGAGAGTGCAGCCACTAGTGACGACAATGCCGCCGCAGATGGCGACGCGGGAGCCGGCGCCGACGGCTAGCTTTACCAGGCCAGCCGGAAATATCCCGAGCAGTCTTGCTTTCTTGGGATTTCGACCGTTACGTCATGCCTTGTCGGAAACTTGGTCCTTGCTGACAAGATTCCATTACTGCACATGCGAGGCGCCCTCTGCGGGGGGGGAGGTGGTGCTGGTTCTGAAGCCACTCGAGGCGGTGGTTTTTGAGCCTTTCTTCACCACCGGCCTCAGATTTCCTTCTATCCAATTCCTGTCCGAGGTGCTGGTGCTCTTCCACCTCGAGCTTCCCCACCTAACGGTGAACGTTGTGGCCCGGCTTGTGATCTACGAGTGAGCCATGCGGCTGGAGAGGCTCTGAGCCTCCGCGTGGCACTTCTCCACCCTCCACTTTGCAAGCTACTAGCCGAAGCTGGTGACGGAAGTCGAGGAGGCGAACTTCGCCTTTGTTAACTTCCAAGTTTGTCACCCGTTGGCGGAGTACTTCCCGGCAAGGACGAAGAGCGACCGTTGGTCTACCGGGTGGCCCAAATGCTAGTTTTACCTCAATGTAAGGGTGGACTCGGGACTGCACTCCACCAACCACGACATCCATTAACCAGCGGGCTCCAGATATCGACGCGCTGTCGGAGTAGTTGGCTCCCTTGAGCATGGCCCTTCGCCGAGTCTCCACCCGTTATGGCATGTGTGACTCGGCGGAGGAGTTCCTCCTGCTCCAGGTGACTCTGCTGAAGCAGGGGTGGAAGCACTCGCTAACCTCTGGCACTCCGGAGGTCCCCGGTGAATATCTGGGCCCAGTGGAGTCATCTGGTAAGTCTCGTTCTTCTCCTTCCTTGTAGGAAAAGCTAGATGGTGCCTCTTTTTGACCCCGTCTCGTCGCTTCTTTAGATCTGTTAATCCCGGTTTCCACCACTGTTACCGAGGCAAAAAAATGCTAGGGAAGCCTCTTCTCAAGGAGAAACAAGACTAGGCCCTCAATGTCAGCTCTTGGGAGAGGGCTAATCGGGTGGCCCTCAAGTTCTTGCTGGCCCTCCCTGCTTTACCCTCGCTTCGCGAGGCAGAGGAGGTCCACCTCTTCATCTTCGAGAACTGGGGGGGTTTATTTATATAGAGCAAGGGTGAGTACGGAAGTAGTCAGCAAGTCAGGGGAAATTAAGTGTTTAATGCAAGCTTCAAAGGAGAGCAAGTTGTTTTTCACAATTGATTTTAGTTTAAGACTTTCAGAAACATCTAAGTGAGTGTTTCTCAACGACACGGACAAGAAAGTGCGTCTCATCCGGCCAGAGCAGTGAAATTGTATTAATTGATTCTTGTCAGCACGAGAGGCTCCCTGCCAATCGTTCACCGACCCCGGCTGCACCAACAGCCACAAGTCAAGCACGTCGGAACAAGAGGCTCCCTGCCAATCGTTCACCGACATCGGCTGCTCCAACAGCCTCAAATCAAGCATGTCGGAACGAGAGGCTCCCTGCCAATCGTTCACCGACACCGGCTGCTCCAACAGCCACACCTAAGCACAGAAAGGAGTTTCTCACACCAACAGTAGTTCACAAAGTAGCCATTAAAACTATGCTAAGGAATCACCTCACATCCGCCCATGACCGTGGGCACGGCTGTTCGAACAGTTATTAACCTCTGCAGAGGGGGTACACTTTACCCACACGACGTTACTAACCCCGAGCCACCCAGCCCGCGACTCTCAGCCACGTCTGGCGACCTTGAGGCTTTCACAACAAGGCATTTCGAAAGCCGACTCAGGGTCATCTTATGCCAACGGGAGAGGTCCCACGGACCAACACCAGAATGCATGGTTTGCGGAAACAAAATACTTAATTTTAAATTATAGGTTCAATTGATCAAAGGTGACTTGCCTTTGGGAGGGGCCGATGGGCCGGGGCAGGCCGCGGCCTACGCGGGCGGCCGGTCCAGTGGACCGCGTCCACCGCGCGGGCGCTAGGGCGGGGCCCGCCCGTCAGCGGCGCGGTCTGCTCGGACCGAGCGCACAGAGAGAGGAGGTCCATCGGCGCTCGCGTGGCGCCTACGCGGCTGCCACGGAGGCCGGCGGGAGGAGGGGGCGCGCCGGCTGGCGCTCGCGTGGCGCCTACGTGGCGGCCACGGAGGCCGGCCGGGCAGAAGAGGGAAAAAGGGGGGGCGTCGGAAGACGGCGACGACGGCGGAGGGCTCGGGCGGTGCGGTGTGAGGCCGGAGAGGGGAGGGGAACACATCGGGACGGAGAAGACAGAGGGAGGGAGTGAGCTGGTGGCTCAGATTCGTCGGGTAGAGCCCGGAGACGGCGGTTTGGGGTGGTGGCCGACGCCGGCGAGAAGAACAGGGAGGACGGCGCCGGGGCGGAGAGAGGGTGACGGAGGGAAGTCTACTAGGAGCCAGCTACGACCTAACACGCAAGAGGGATGGGAGATAGAGGGGAGAGGGAGAGTTACCGCGGCGGAGAGGAGCTCGCCGGGGAGGAGAGGGGCGACGGCCTCGGGCGGCGCGGCTCGGCTCCGGCCGAGGGAGAGGAAGAAGACGGCGCCCGGAGCTCCGTCGGGTGCCCTCGGCTGCAGCGGCGGGCGACGTGGGCGGCGGCGGTAGCGGGGAGGAGATGGGGCGAGCTCGGGGAGGGAGGGTGGCAATGGCGGCCAGCGGAGGGGAATTTAAAGGGCAAGGAGCGAGGTCGGTTTGGTGGGGGCGCGGAGAGGTGGTGCGGCGAAGGCGGTTCACGCGGGGAGGGGGGCCGACGCGCGGCGCTAGCGGCCAACGGCGGTGAAGTTGGCCGGTCGGGAGAAAAGCGGAAAAGGGGAGGGAAAGGGAGGCGGCCTCCTTGCCGATTCGGGCAAGGCGCGCGGGGAGAGGGGAGGGCGCGCGCGGACGCGGCTCGGCTCCTTGGCAGCATGCACGCGTAGCGCAGCGGCAGGGTCGACGGCTGACGCCAGCGCTGGGCGCGGCGCGGGGGCAACAGCACAGGAGGGGGGTCCCGGGTGACGGCGGCGGTGGGCATGGTGGTCGGCCACAGCGCGCGCGGGCGAGGGGACCAGCNATCCGCCCATGACCGTGGGCACGGCTGTTCGAACAGTTATTAACCTCTGCAGAGGGGGTACACTTTACCCACACGACGTTACTAACCCCGAGCCACCCAGCCCGCGACTCTCAGCCACGTCTGGCGACCTTGAGGCTTTCACAACAAGGCATTTCGAAAGCCGACTCAATGTCAGCTTCTCAAGGAGAAACAAGACTAGGCCCTCAATGTCAGCTCTTGGGAGAGGGCTAATCGGGTGGCCCTCAAGTTCTTGCTGGCCCTCCCTGCTTTACCCTCGCTTCGCGAGGCAGAGGAACCTGAGGAAGCCAAGGCCGCCGCTGGGACCTCGAAGTGGAAGACAGGCCATGGCAACGGAGGCGGTCGCTGCTCGAAGCGGGGCAAGGGCGTGGGTGCTCCTATCGTTGCAATGTCATGGCTCCAGTCCCACCACGCTCGGAGGCATCTGCCAATGCCGACAAGGCCACCTTCGTTGGGCAGCACTCTCCGGAGACCTTAAAGCTGGAGGGCTTGACCCCGGCTGTAGAGGCGGTCACCGAGGAGACACTCGATGCAGGGGAGGCTGAGGCCGTGGCTGGGGGCGAGCCCTCAGCCACTAAGGGCGGCAAGGTGCCTGCTAGCGCCTTGGCTGCTGCTCCCACCAGGGCCGTGGAGCTGGGTTCTAGAACTGCTCCACTTGTTGTCGCTGGGGAGCCCAGCTCGTCCTCTCGGCCCTCCTTGGTGCTACCAGTGGCACCATCGAGGCAATCCTGCAGGGTTGCTTCTCAGGGCGTTGCCTCGGGGGATGTGCCCGGCCTTCGTGTTGAAGGGGCACCCCTGGACTAGGCTTCGCTCATTGGGGACTGAGTGAATCTCCTGGCCGAAGCCATGAACTTCGTGGAGCACTCCAAACTCCTACGGGTTCTGGGTTGGCAGGTGAGCCATCTCTTGGTGTACTTCCTTCATTTGTGTGATGCTAACTTGTTGTAGCCAGGTTAAGATCACAGGAGGCACTGCTATGGAGCGCGGCGACCAGGACGCAACTACCTTCACGCAAAACGACTCCATGTGGACGAACCGAGGAGCACGGCTGCGATGGCCCTAGCAGAGGCAGAGGTTAGTCGGGAGAGCTCCATGGCAGCCGTGGCCCGAGCAGACACTGCCTGCTCCCAGGCAAAGGGTACCTTGACAGTGACGAAGGCTGAGCTCGCCCGAATGTCTGAGCAGCGGGACAAGCTCGCCGCCGAGCTCCGTTCGGCACAAGATGTGATGAAGGCTCACGAAGCAGAGCTGCAAGCTGCCCGAGTGAGGTCGAGCAAGCCAAGTTCATCTTGGCAGAGCTCAATATTTGGGTGCATGCCACCTTGCAGGCGCTAGGCTAGGCCTTCGCTGTCATCGGGATGCGAGGCCCGACGGCTCCTACGGAGGATGGTGCTGTCAGAGAAAAGCTTAAGTGGATCGAGATGGCAGGGGCCTTCGCCACTGTCACGCCCCAAACTAGCCCCGAACGGAGGCCAGAATAAGGCGATCCAAATTAACCTGTATGCCTGTACCAGTCCCAGGAAATAGCGCTGGTACAACAGGAAGATAGAATATCACAACAACAGCGGTCTCTTTATTAAGAGTAGGATTACAACCAGGGTTGGAACTGCGGACAGAACCCGAGTTCGCAACAACAGTACAAAAAGGCGGAAGTAGAAAAAGGCGAAGACTGGCCCTAAGACACAAGCAAAGCCTTGGGGAAAGGCCGAAACCCTACTACTGCTCGTAGACTGCTTGCTCCTGGAAGAACTCTTCTTCAGCAGGGTCCACCTCTTCATCTTCGAGAACTGGGGGGGTTTATTTATATAGAGCAAGGGTGAGTACGGAAGTAGTCAGCAAGTCAGGGGAAATTAAGTGTTTAATGCAAGCTTCAAAGGAGAGCAAGTTGTTTTTCACAATTGATTTTAGTTTAAGACTTTCAGAAACATCTAAGTGAGTGTTTCTCAACGACACGGACAAGAAAGTGCGTCTCATCCGGCCAGAGCAGTGAAATTGTATTAATTGATTCTTGTCAGCACGAGAGGCTCCCTGCCAATCGTTCACCGACCCCGGCTGCACCAACAGCCACAAGTCAAGCACGTCGGAACAAGAGGCTCCCTGCCAATCGTTCACCGACATCGGCTGCTCCAACAGCCTCAAATCAAGCATGTCGGAACGAGAGGCTCCCTGCCAATCGTTCACCGACACCGGCTGCTCCAACAGCCACACCTAAGCACAGAAAGGAGTTTCTCACACCAACAGTAGTTCACAAAGTAGCCATTAAAACTATGCTAAGGAATCACCTCACATCCGCCCATGACCGTGGGCACGGCTGTTCGAACAGTTATTAACCTCTGCAGAGGGGGTACACTTTACCCACACGACGTTACTAACCCCGAGCCACCCAGCCCGCGACTCTCAGCCACGTCTGGCGACCTTGAGGCTTTCACAACAAGGCATTTCGAAAGCCGACTCAATGTCAGCTTCTCAAGGAGAAACAAGACTAGGCCCTCAATGTCAGCTCTTGGGAGAGGGCTAATCGGGTGGCCCTCAAGTTCTTGCTGGCCCTCCCTGCTTTACCCTCGCTTCGCGAGGCAGAGGAACCTGAGGAAGCCAAGGCCGCCGCTGGGACCTCGAAGTGGAAGACAGGCCATGGCAACGGAGGCGGTCGCTGCTCGAAGCGGGGCAAGGGCGTGGGTGCTCCTATCGTTGCAATGTCATGGCTCCAGTCCCACCACGCTCGGAGGCATCTGCCAATGCCGACAAGGCCACCTTCGTTGGGCAGCACTCTCCGGAGACCTTAAAGCTGGAGGGCTTGACCCCGGCTGTAGAGGCGGTCACCGAGGAGACACTCGATGCAGGGGAGGCTGAGGCCGTGGCTGGGGGCGAGCCCTCAGCCACTAAGGGCGGCAAGGTGCCTGCTAGCGCCTTGGCTGCTGCTCCCACCAGGGCCGTGGAGCTGGGTTCTAGAACTGCTCCACTTGTTGTCGCTGGGGAGCCCAGCTCGTCCTCTCGGCCCTCCTTGGTGCTACCAGTGGCACCATCGAGGCAATCCTGCAGGGTTGCTTCTCAGGGCGTTGCCTCGGGGGATGTGCCCGGCCTTCGTGTTGAAGGGGCACCCCTGGACTAGGCTTCGCTCATTGGGGACTGAGTGAATCTCCTGGCCGAAGCCATGAACTTCGTGGAGCACTCCAAACTCCTACGGGTTCTGGGTTGGCAGGTGAGCCATCTCTTGGTGTACTTCCTTCATTTGTGTGATGCTAACTTGTTGTAGCCAGGTTAAGATCACAGGAGGCACTGCTATGGAGCGCGGCGACCAGGACGCAACTACCTTCACGCAAAACGACTCCATGTGGACGAACCGAGGAGCACGGCTGCGATGGCCCTAGCAGAGGCAGAGGTTAGTCGGGAGAGCTCCATGGCAGCCGTGGCCCGAGCAGACACTGCCTGCTCCCAGGCAAAGGGTACCTTGACAGTGACGAAGGCTGAGCTCGCCCGAATGTCTGAGCAGCGGGACAAGCTCGCCGCCGAGCTCCGTTCGGCACAAGATGTGATGAAGGCTCACGAAGCAGAGCTGCAAGCTGCCCGAGTGAGGTCGAGCAAGCCAAGTTCATCTTGGCAGAGCTCAATATTTGGGTGCATGCCACCTTGCAGGCGCTAGGCTAGGCCTTCGCTGTCATCGGGATGCGAGGCCCGACGGCTCCTACGGAGGATGGTGCTGTCAGAGAAAAGCTTAAGTGGATCGAGATGGCAGGGGCCTTCGCCACTGTCACGCCCCAAACTAGCCCCGAACGGAGGCCAGAATAAGGCGATCCAAATTAACCTGTATGCCTGTACCAGTCCCAGGAAATAGCGCTGGTACAACAGGAAGATAGAATATCACAACAACAGCGGTCTCTTTATTAAGAGTAGGATTACAACCAGGGTTGGAACTGCGGACAGAACCCGAGTTCGCAACAACAGTACAAAAAGGCGGAAGTAGAAAAAGGCGAAGACTGGCCCTAAGACACAAGCAAAGCCTTGGGGAAAGGCCGAAACCCTACTACTGCTCGTAGACTGCTTGCTCCTGGAAGAACTCTTCTTCAGCAGGGTCCACCTCTTCATCTTCGAGAACTGGGGGGGTTTATTTATATAGAGCAAGGGTGAGTACGGAAGTAGTCAGCAAGTCAGGGGAAATTAAGTGTTTAATGCAAGCTTCAAAGGAGAGCAAGTTGTTTTTCACAATTGATTTTAGTTTAAGACTTTCAGAAACATCTAAGTGAGTGTTTCTCAACGACACGGACAAGAAAGTGCGTCTCATCCGGCCAGAGCAGTGAAATTGTATTAATTGATTCTTGTCAGCACGAGAGGCTCCCTGCCAATCGTTCACCGACCCCGGCTGCACCAACAGCCACAAGTCAAGCACGTCGGAACAAGAGGCTCCCTGCCAATCGTTCACCGACATCGGCTGCTCCAACAGCCTCAAATCAAGCATGTCGGAACGAGAGGCTCCCTGCCAATCGTTCACCGACACCGGCTGCTCCAACAGCCACACCTAAGCACAGAAAGGAGTTTCTCACACCAACAGTAGTTCACAAAGTAGCCATTAAAACTATGCTAAGGAATCACCTCACATCCGCCCATGACCGTGGGCACGGCTGTTCGAACAGTTATTAACCTCTGCAGAGGGGGTACACTTTACCCACACGACGTTACTAACCCCGAGCCACCCAGCCCGCGACTCTCAGCCACGTCTGGCGACCTTGAGGCTTTCACAACAAGGCATTTCGAAAGCCGACTCAATGTCAGCTTCTCAAGGAGAAACAAGACTAGGCCCTCAATGTCAGCTCTTGGGAGAGGGCTAATCGGGTGGCCCTCAAGTTCTTGCTGGCCCTCCCTGCTTTACCCTCGCTTCGCGAGGCAGAGGAACCTGAGGAAGCCAAGGCCGCCGCTGGGACCTCGAAGTGGAAGACAGGCCATGGCAACGGAGGCGGTCGCTGCTCGAAGCGGGGCAAGGGCGTGGGTGCTCCTATCGTTGCAATGTCATGGCTCCAGTCCCACCACGCTCGGAGGCATCTGCCAATGCCGACAAGGCCACCTTCGTTGGGCAGCACTCTCCGGAGACCTTAAAGCTGGAGGGCTTGACCCCGGCTGTAGAGGCGGTCACCGAGGAGACACTCGATGCAGGGGAGGCTGAGGCCGTGGCTGGGGGCGAGCCCTCAGCCACTAAGGGCGGCAAGGTGCCTGCTAGCGCCTTGGCTGCTGCTCCCACCAGGGCCGTGGAGCTGGGTTCTAGAACTGCTCCACTTGTTGTCGCTGGGGAGCCCAGCTCGTCCTCTCGGCCCTCCTTGGTGCTACCAGTGGCACCATCGAGGCAATCCTGCAGGGTTGCTTCTCAGGGCGTTGCCTCGGGGGATGTGCCCGGCCTTCGTGTTGAAGGGGCACCCCTGGACTAGGCTTCGCTCATTGGGGACTGAGTGAATCTCCTGGCCGAAGCCATGAACTTCGTGGAGCACTCCAAACTCCTACGGGTTCTGGGTTGGCAGGTGAGCCATCTCTTGGTGTACTTCCTTCATTTGTGTGATGCTAACTTGTTGTAGCCAGGTTAAGATCACAGGAGGCACTGCTATGGAGCGCGGCGACCAGGACGCAACTACCTTCACGCAAAACGACTCCATGTGGACGAACCGAGGAGCACGGCTGCGATGGCCCTAGCAGAGGCAGAGGTTAGTCGGGAGAGCTCCATGGCAGCCGTGGCCCGAGCAGACACTGCCTGCTCCCAGGCAAAGGGTACCTTGACAGTGACGAAGGCTGAGCTCGCCCGAATGTCTGAGCAGCGGGACAAGCTCGCCGCCGAGCTCCGTTCGGCACAAGATGTGATGAAGGCTCACGAAGCAGAGCTGCAAGCTGCCCGAGTGAGGTCGAGCAAGCCAAGTTCATCTTGGCAGAGCTCAATATTTGGGTGCATGCCACCTTGCAGGCGCTAGGCTAGGCCTTCGCTGTCATCGGGGCGGTGGCGGGACGGAACGGGGGCACCGGTGGGAGGCCTCCGGGAGAGGGAAAGGGGAACGAGAGAGAGCGGGGAAGCGAGAGAGGGACCGAGAGGGCTCGGGAGGGAGAGAGAGAGAAGAGCCCTCTCTCTCGCCGCACGTGCGGCGCACGCGCGCGGCGCGGCAGGCCGCGCGGATCGTGCCGGGCGGCGCGTGACCCAGCAAGGAGAGGGAAAAGGCCGCGGGCGGAAAGAGGGGACTGGGCCGGGAGGCAGCCCGAGAAGGAGGGAGGAAGCACGCTGAGGGGAGAAACAGCCCGAGGGCAGAGGGAGGAAAATTGGACTTTTCCAGAGAGAAAGAAAGAAGGAGTTTTAGGGTTTGGATTCGAAATCCGACTTCGCGGATTTCTCCGGGATTAAGACGAGAGGGGAAACACGAGACCTTGGCACACCACAAGACTCAACCGAAGAGCAACTTTCACAAATAGAGTTTTTAGCACTTAGGTTTTCCCGCTAACGCCGCGACAAAACGGGCGTTACAAACCAACCCCCCTAACAAGAATCTCGTCCCCGAGATTCCACACCTAAGGGAGCAGCTCCGGGAACTCGGCACAGAGAAGATCTTCGCGTTCCCAAGTTGCTTCATCCTCTGAGTGGTTGCTCCACTGCACCTTGTAGAACTTGACGGTCTTTCTTCGAGTCTGACATTCAGCCTCTTCAAGAACTCTGATCGGTCTCTCTTTATAGGTTAGGTTCTTCTCCAGTTCAATGCTTCCCAAGGGAACCTGTTCCTCTGGAACCCAAAGACATTTCTTCAACTGGGACACATGGAACACATTGTGCACATCTGTCAATCCTTCAGGTAGTTCAAGCTGGTAGGCAACTTCGCCGCGTCTGGCGGTGATGAGGTAGGGGCCGATATAGCGGGGAGCTAACTTGCCGGACATTCCAAACCTCTTTAGACCACGGAGTGGAGACACTCGTAGGTACACGTGATCTCCTACTGCAAACTCGAGATCACGTCTCCGATTATCCGCATAACTTTTCTGTCGGGTTTGAGCTGTCTTCAAACGGTCTCGAATCAGCTTGACTTGCTGTTCAGCTTCCTTCAGCACGTCAGGTCCAAACACTTGTGCTTCGCCTACCTCATTCCAACACAACGGGGTGCGACACTTTCGTCCGAACAAGGCTTCATTTGGGGACATCTGGATACTGGATTGGTAATTGTTGTTGTATGAGAACTCAGTGTAAGGGAGACAGCGATCCCATGTGCCTTCGAAGTCCAAGGCACACGCTCGAAGCATGTCCTCCAAGATCTGGTTAACTCGTTCTGTCTGCCCATCGTCTGCGGGTGGTAGGCGGTACTGAAGTTTAAGTTGGTACCCATTGCCTCGTGTAACTGTTGCCAGAACCGTGAGGTAAACTGAGTGCCTCGATCCGACACTATCTTCCTTGGACAACCGTATCGGCAAACCACGTGGGTCATGTACAGGTCTGTCAACTTTTTCCCATCGTAGGTGGTTTTCACTGGTACAAAGTGAGCTGCCTTGGTTAGGCGGTCCACGATTACCCAGATGGAGTCATACCCGCTAGGGGTCCTTGGTAAACCGGTAATGAAATCCATACCGATCTCTTCCCATTTCCACTCGGGAATTCGGAGGGGTTGTAACAGGCCGGCGGGTTTCTGATATTCGGCCTTTACTCTTTGACAGATGTCACATATGGCTACATATTCGGCAACATCTCGCTTCATTCCAGCCCACCAGAAGTATTCCTTGATGTCTTGGTACATTTTGGTACTTCCAGGATGAATAGAGTAAGCCGACTCATGAGCTTCTCTCAGAATGAGGTCCTTTAATTCCTTTTTGCCTGGCACGCAGATGCGGGATCCGAACCAAACAGTATCCTGGTCGTCGATGGTAAAACCTTTGAGTCTTTTCTTACGGATCTTATCCTTCATTTCTTTTATAACTTCGTCATCTGATTGTGCTTCTCGAATTTGAGCTTCTAGGGTAGGTTGCACTGTAACACTGGCAAGGTTTCCGGTAGGGACCATGGTCAATTTCAACTTCTCGAATTCGCGACACAGGTCTTCTTGGGTCGGCCACACTAGGGCGGTAGTACAGTAGGTCTTGCGACTTAACGCGTCGGCGACCACATTTGCTTTTCCAGGATGGTAGTGTATACCGAGATTATAATCCTTGATTAATTCCAACCATCTTCTCTGTCTCATGTTCAGTTCACTCTGAGTAAAGATGTATTTGAGACTTTTGTGGTCGGTGTAGATCTCACATCGGTTTCCAATTAGGTAATGTCGCCAAATCTTTAACGCATGAATCACGGCTGCCAATTCTAGGTCATGCGTAGGATAGTTAACCTCATGGGGCCTGAGTTGTCTTGAAGCATAGGCCACAACTTTTCGATCTTGCATCAGGACACATCCTAGACCTTGCCTTTATGCATCACAGAAGATCTCGAAATCCTTTCGGATGTCTGGCAGGGTGAGAATGGGAGCAGTCGTCAATCTTTTCTTAAGTTCTTGAAAACTGCGTTCGCACGCTTCCGACCATTCAAACTTCTTTTCCTTCTTTAGCAGTTCCATCATTGGTCGGGCCAGTTTGGAGAATACTTCAATGAATCTTCAGTAGTAACCTGCTAAACCGAGGAAACTACGGATGTCAGACACCGTCTTGGGTGCGATCCAGGCGAGGACGGTCTCAACCTTACTGGGGTCTACTTCAACACCTTTGGTGGAGATGACGTGGCCAAGGAAGGCTACTTTATCCAACCAGAACTCACACTTCGAGTACTTGGCGAAGAGCTGGTGTTCTCGTAGTCTTTCCATCACTTTCCGTAGATGATCTGCATGATCTTGTTCATTCCTTGAGTAAATCAGAATGTCACCGATGAAGACCACAACGAACTTATCCAGGTAGTCCATGAAAACTTTGTTCATCAGGTTCATGAAGAAAGCTGGAGCGTTGGTGAGTCCGAAGGACATCACTATGAACTCATACAGGCCATACTGCGTTGAAAAAGCGGTCTTGGGGATGTCTTCTGGTCTGATTTTAAGTTGGTGATACCCAGATCGTAGGTCGACCTTGGAGAATACTCTAGCTCCTTCTAATTGGTCAAACAAATCGTCAATCCGTGGTAGGGGATACTTATTCTTTATGGTTACTTCATTCAAGGCTCTATAATCTATCACCATCTCTCAGAGCCATCTTTCTTCTTTACCAAGAGCACTGGGGCTCCCCAAGGGGACGAGCTGGGTTGTACATACCCCTTGTTCTAAAGTTCTTTGATCTGTTTCTTAATTTCTGCCAGTTCGTTGGCGGCCATTCTGTAGGGTCTCTTGGCAATATGTAACATACCAAAAATTCGAATTTCGAATTTTTACCTCAGTTAAATTAATAAGATATGTTTTCGAGTTAATGACCAAAATTTTTCCAAATATATAACCTAGGTAAGGTTTAAACTAGCTAGTGGTTATGTATTGAGTTGCAAATGATCTAAAAACTTCTTCCTTCTCAAATTAATTTGCTATGTAAAACATTCCCATATTTTCAGACACAAGATATGGATGTGTGATTTGAGATCTTTAAAAATGTTTTGAATCTTGGGTGCATTTCATTTTAGGTCTCATGAGCATAATGTGAATACATCATAATTCCTAAATAATAAAAGCACTACACCCGACATCGCCTTAAATGCACCCATGCCCAAGTGTCTTGTGAGTTAAGCATGGTAAATAGAAAGTAAAGCCTAAAAATATCATCTCTGATTAAATACAACTCAAAATATAATTTTACTACTATTTAAAGAGGTATTTAAAATAAGAATACTTTAAGGTAGAAGCACTCATTGATTATTTAAAAATAATTGGTGCAATATAAAATCATGGGGAAATTCATGTAGATACTATTCAATATATATATATATATATATATATATATATATATATATATATATCACTGGAATTTTGGTATAATTTAATAAGTACATTTGATACCCCAAATAATTAGGTCAAAACAGTCAAACTATAGGTTATTTCTAAACTCTAATCGGCAAAATCGATACACATCTCATATGTGTATTTTATCACATAAGAATATATAGGGGATATAATTTATTCAAATACTAATCTATTTATAATGAATTAATATAATTTTTCCAGAATTTATTTTATAGGTTTCAACCTCCTAAAAATTCAAATCACTTTCGGCTGGACTGAATTTCTCTATTTTCCTGAGAATAAAATATAGATTTTTTTTGTGTGAAACCAAAGAAAATGGAATCTAGGTATTTTTGTCTACCTCCAGAAAAATCCACATCAATTTATCATGCTCAGAAAATAAGTTATAGAATTACAAAGTAGGGAAAAAGAAAATGAATAGGGAAAATTCTAAACTACCCTAACTCCTGTGTTCACTCAGTTTAATACCCATGACCCACCTCTTTGCTCAACCTACCACGACCTGGACCCACCTGTCGGCCTCCTTGGCTTGCTCCTACCCCTATGTAGAAAGACTCCACCGCTTAATTCAACAGAGAGAGAGAGCGGGAGGAAGCGGCGCATGTGGTGCTCGACGCGTGTTCGACGTCGTGGCAGTCGCCGACGCTCACCTTATCTTCTCCAATGCGTCGCACTGTATCTCATTGCGCTCCTACGCCGATCTAGCCGAGGGAGAGAGTTTCCCCTTGCCTCCACACTCTCCATCTTCACTGCCGGCCGTGGAAACGACAATCGTCGCTGCCGCCATTGAGCCACGGTCGCCCCTCCTTCTCCTGCGTTCTGTCACCTACACGAGACGCCGAGTCCATCCCTTTAACCACACCTCGTGTTGTGCAGCCGTGACGCCGGAACGCCGTCGTACGCACAGAAGTTCCAAAGCGCCGCCGCTCAGGCATCGTCGTCGTTCGGCCAACTCCGACCAAATCAGACCGAACCGCCGCACCATCATCTTCATCTCGATCCCAGGAAGCCGTCGACCGAAGGAATCGAACCACAACGCTGTGAACTCGGAGATCGACCGTTTCTTCCCCAACTCCGGCCACCGGGACTCCCTCGCCAAATACTTCTACTCCGGTGAGTTACTATGCGATTCCTCGCGCATGAAGCACCCTAGGGATCTCCCTAACCACCCGTGCATCTCCTTCTAGCTATTCACCGACTGGAGTGAGCCGTCGCCGTGAAGCCGGGGATCTGCGCCACCGCCGAGCTGTCTTCTCCATCACTGTTGCCGTCTGATCTTCCCCAACGATCACGCGCCCTTCGGTAAGCATCCAGGAGCCATATAGATGCTCATGCATGCATCCACTCACACGGGTTTGAGCCGTAGCTCGATATACACCTGCAACCCGAGAGCCTCCACCGCCTGCGCCGTCATTGCCATTGATTCTGGTCACCACAGCCAATGAGACAACCACCAACAGCTTCGCCTTAATGCCCTCTCCGTTTTTCCTTTTAGCCACCCGCCGAGATCGGCCGCCGTTCGTCGTTGCCGCCGGTGGGAACATCGGCGATGCGCTGCTGCTCTGCCTTCAGCCGCCAAGCCATTGACGAGCGGGCCCCAGTTAATTACCGCTCGAGGACTTGGCTTAGCTAAAGTTTAAAACATGCGAGGTTTAATTTGTAAAACCCTTCCGTATGACATGTGGACCTAGGATCTATTTGTAAATAGAGAAAACCCCGAGGACTCTTAATCAAAATGGTAATAACACGTGCTTTTGGGCTGCGGGTTGATACCTGAGAACCCTAGGGGCCTTTTTGCATAATGCCAGAGACCGACCAGTGGACCCCAAAATTTGTAAATATAAAAGGAAATAACCAAAGCAATATCTTTTCAACTGAAAAATACCTCAAAATTGTGAAATTCATATAAAATCAAATATAACTCATTTTGAGGTAAAACCAATTTCTGTAGGTTCATAAAATTGTGAAATTTAATGTTGTAAAATAAAATCCTATGCTTACAGTATGATATTTAGTTATAAAATTTCAAATATGAAATTGTTAACATAGGACTTGTAAAATTTGTAGAAAATTCATTTATACTCCAAATGGAGTGAACCAAATTTCTGTAGAATCACAAAAGTATGAACTTTAATTTAATAATATAATATTTCATGCTTTATGTAACAGTAATAATATGAATAATTTATATTGTAAAATGACCACCACATATGCAAGTTAATTTCTAAAATTTATAGGAAATTCATACTAGCTCTAAAAATTATGAAACCAATTGTATTAATCTTAGAAAACAATCCTCTTTATCCCAGTGAGGTTAATTTGATCAAAATCATATATTAAAAGTGATTCACAATAATACATTAGTAAATACTACTATATGTCAATGCAAATTTAGGAAATTCATAACTCACAAATGACAAGGGATAAAATAGGAATTCTTTCACCTAAATTCATCTTAGGTCAGAACCTATCCACTGTGCATAAATCATGCATTTTAGAATATTTTATATTTTTCGCATAATTTGGTATTTATGTGCATATCTTGTCCTTTGTATAGATAATTCGCATCAACGGTGAAAGAGTGATTTAGGTGATATTCACATTGTTCCAGATCAAGGCAAGTTATTCCTCCCCTTTCCTTTGATCACATTGAAACCCATGATTTGGGAGATGAAAAGTGTTGTTTGCGAAACTGCATATGTATTTGATTAAAAACGGTATTTGAAACTTAATAAATGGTAGCTATGACCTTATTGCTGCATAATCAACCTTGATATGTTGTTATCCTCTCATTTGTAACCATAGGATGGACTTGATTACTTTATAAATGCTCGCTGAGGAGTATATATGCTTTTCTGTATGCCATTTGCTTAGCCATGCTTAGATTTAAGCAAAATACTCACTCTTATGAATTTATAAATGGGATTTTGATTATTTGGTTAATGCTGGATTGAAAATAAAAGTGTTAAGTATTTGCGAACTAAAGTGTGAGTAAAATGATTTTAGACTTGGGCGGCAAGTGGTGCACATATGGTGTTAGTTGTGCACCGATAGGGGGAGTGTTTGCCCGGGTTGATTAAGGACCGAACTTGGTGTCGTTCACTATTGTTTACCGTACATCCACATGTGCTATTATGGGGTGGCCTTAGCTAATTAAGTTACTTAAAGTCTAACCTTGCATATTGGTAGGCCGAAGTAGAATGAATTAGTCTGAGCGATGATTTATAGGAACTACCTATTTACCCCGCTGATTAATGGGGGTAGTTTAGGCGTCTAAGTCTATCCAATTCAATGGTACAGTGCCTCATGGGGGAACGGATGTGTTCGCTGCCACGGCGTTAGGTTTAAGGCGTGGGCCCGCCACCTAGCGGTTCTGGGTCATGCCCAGGATGGATTCACACTTGCCATCGCTGATGCAAGGTTAGGCGTTAAGTAATGTAAAGGCTACGTTGTGACCTCTAGACCGTATTCAATGTGTAGAGTGTGGTGGTACCGATGGGTACCGGATAAACTAGAGTGTTCATATCATGTGGGTAAAGCTGTACAAACTCTGCAGAGTTCTCTAAAACTAATCGATTAGCCGTGCTCACGGTCATGAGCGACATAGTGAATTGTCATGGGTATAGACTTATGTTTTATAAATGTGTTTATGAAAATGGGCTATGGGTATGGTGATGGGTACGGAGTGTGGTGAAGTATGATGATGGTGTTGCCCGGTGTGGGCTGATATGATGTCGATATTGATGGTGATGACTTGGTGTTGGGAAGGAGAGTTTGTATATGGGGTTGAGATGGTGAATATTATGGTTTACTTACATTAATGTTTTATTAATTGAAGTGTGAACTCCTTTACAAATGATTGTGAACTAAAGCTTGCTTTATACTAAAATAAGCTACAAATAGCCTTCCTTGATTTATGCCATGCATGTAGTATGTTAGGATTGTCTTGTGCTTGCCAGTACATTAACTTGTTTAATGTACTGACTCTTGTACGACTGGAATATCCATTTTGCAGGTTGTCTACTTAGCCTTCTGAGTGATTCGGGGAATCGTTGCTTCTTCTATGACCGGATCCAAAGAGGGTTATTTTCCCTTGTCGGCTGCTTGTGGATTTGGGTAGCCAAGCTTCCACGGATCAGTAATTATCTGGCCGTTTGGCCTATCTACTTAAATAAAGATGTAGAGTAAAGTTTATCTATGTTTACACCCTATTATTCTGATTTTTCATCGCTTAGATGAAAGTGTGGAACTAGAGCTTTTCCTAGGATCTAGTTCTACACCGGTATGAGTTTTGAGCATTTGGGATGTCGTAGAGCTTTAGCGAATTTTGTCAAGTCTCCTGAGATGTGTAACACATCTGGTCGCCATCTTCGTGTGGTTTGACGGGCATGTCTCAGGCTGAAGTTGACTGGCATGCTAAAGTCCCAGCAATATCCCCTATGCTCTCTACTCGGCGCTTCAGGTTTTATACTATGTATGTCATTTGACTTGATAGGGAAGCAATGAGGTTGGATGGTTACTGTTTTACTCGATTATTATTAGACCCCATCCAACTAAACATTTCGCGCTATCATTTCAAATAACTTACATAATATTTAACCCGGGGTGTCCTGACACAATAGGGGCTGTTCCCGGGGGCCAGTTCTATGGAAAACTCGATTTCTCGATCCGGTGGCATTCCGGGTAGTTCTTCGGGGAACACATCAGGATACTCATTGACTATGGGTACCAAATTCAAAGGAGTGGCTTGCAAGCAACTTAGAGTTGGTCGGTTTCCGGAAAGGAGGGGAGTGAATTGCACTTGTCTTCCTCCGGGTCCTTGCAGAGTGATGGTTCTTTCAGCACACTATGGGTTTGGCTGCGAAGCTAACCCCTTCTATCACTAGATCAACCTTGGGGCATAGTTTATCTGCCCTTATATCCCTTCCAGGGGAATGTATTACCATAGGTACCTGTAAATTTTGGGTTTTCCAACCATTTCTTTTCACAAAAGCTTGCAATATGAACGAATGAGAAGCTCCTGAATCAAATAGAACGAGCGAGGGTATGGAGTTGACAGAGAACATACCTATCACCATGTCGGGGGCCTCTTGGGCGGTTTCAGCTTGAATGTGGTTCACTCGACCTCGTCCAAAGTTGTTGGAGGCGCGAGAACCTTGTCCACTTGACTAAGTGACTGGACGGGACGGGGCAGGTGCTGGGGTCCTGGGGAAACCAGCATCGGAGCGTCCGGAGTTAGAGTTTCCCTGATTTCGAGGACACTGTCTGGCGTAATGTCCCATTTGTTTGCAAGTGAAGCACTGCACATTCGCCATTCCTGTGGGCTAATTGAAGGTGGTGACACTGTTTCCTGTGGTATTGTCACTAGGTGCATGCTGCTGGGGCGACGGAGCTGGGCGAGGCACCAGCGGACGGGGAGTAAAGCCAGGTTGACGACTGACTTGATGAGCAGGTTGATGGTACTGCATGGGTGTCCAACTCGAGGACGTGGCGCTCCACGGAACGGGTGCGCTTGGTGAGTAGACTTGCGCTTCTTGTATTCCTCAGTTGCCTCTTTTCTGGCATCCTCCAGAAGCAGGGCCTTGTTAACCATGTGCTGAAAAGTGGGGAAATCATGGGCAAGCAACTGGATTCTCAACCCTACTGCGATTCCCTTCAAGAACTTCCTGATCTTTTTCTTGTCAGAGTCCACTTCCTCGGGAGCATATCGAGCCAACTTGTTGAAGTGACTTAGGTACTCATTGACACTTCCTGTTCCTTGTTTCAAGCGATTGAATTCTTCCTTCTTCATGTCGATGGTGCTTTCGGGCACATGAGCTGCACGGAAGGCTTCGGCAAACTCTGTCCACTCAATGTTGACTGAGTCCGGATGGGCATTACAGTAATTCTCCAACCAGTCGGCTGCAGAGCCTCTCAATTGATGTGCAGCAAAAAGGGTCTTCTCCACTGGAGTGCACTGCACTAGGTTGAGCTTTCTCTCAACATCCTTTAGCCAATCGTCGGCCTCAACGGGCTCGACGGTGTGAGAGAATTCCGGTGGATGGGATCGTAGAAAGTCTGTCAGCTTAGATCTGTGGTTGTTATTGTTGAAGGGCACTAGGTGCGGAGCCTGTGGCTGCAAATTCTGCTGGATGCCTGCAATGGCTTGGGCTAAGCCCTGCAAGATCTGAGTCTGAACTGCCATCATATGCTGATAATCTGCCTGAAGCTGGGGAGGCGGGGGTAAGTCCTGTGCACGATTTGCACGGTCTGCTGTAGGATTTGCCCGAGCTGAAGCATCAACCGGTTTATTTCCTGACTCATTTTCCGATTTTGGTTCTTCCCTGTGGGTTTCGTAACCCAAACGAGCTGGAGCACGAGCCACACGACGGGGACGGTCAGCCATCTAATCTCCCAGAAAGGGCGGGGTAAGAAGACAGAACAGAACTTAAAAAGGGAAGGAGTAAAGTAAACGAGCAAGGAAAGCACACACTAGTCATAAAGCTTTTCTCAACCCGGAAAGCACCTAATACAACGAGTGTGGACAAGTCATAGAGCTGCGCCGAGCTTGACTGTACGCACACCACCTCAGAGATCCAGACTACCGGACAACACCCACAACAACACACTCACACACTACCTCGCCACGACTCCAAAAGAGTTGGCGGCGGTACAAAAGGTCTAGCACACGAACTCCACCTGCAGCAGACGAACTCTACTGCTCTCCTACCTGACGGGCTCTAGTGGTCGGCTCGTCTGAAGAGGACACGTCGATCGGCACATGCAAAGGGACCGGCGAAACCTGTCGAGGGCCGGCAGCAGGGCAGCCTGCTGGCGGGGTAGGAGCTGGGTAGTCAAAACGGAACACAGAGGAGGAGCCCACAACGCGCTTCCGCGCAGTGCGGATAAGTCGGAGCCCACGACGGCTGACGACTGGGGTGTGGCCTGGGGTGTAGGAGGGGCTGGCATGGTGGGGGTAGGGAGAGTAAACTGACGAGTACGGCACACGCAGGCTGGGGGAGCGTGGGCCGCTGGGAGTGCGAGCAGAGCCACGAGAACTGTAGAAGGACAGGTGGCTGGAGTGGAAAAGGCGGCCAGAGTCCCAGGAGGTAGTGTCCACGGAGGTGACACCCTCGTCAACAAGGCGGGCCTCCAGTGCGGCGTAACGGCGAGCCAAGGAGTGGTAAGCCTCAAGGAGTAGGTCGTGCTGAGTGGCCTGGGCGCCAGAAAGCTCCACCATGCGCGTCAGCGCAGGGTGCGACTCGCGGTAAGGGCAAGGGTAGCGGCTGTCTGCACGGCCAGGAGGGAGCTGCGGGATCAGCCGGAAGGCCGAACCTGCAAGGCGACGACGGTAGTCATAGGCCAAGCGACGCAGAGCGGTCCAGGAGAGGTCCTGGTACGCGAGCTGGAGCGTGGGGCGAGCCAAGTTGAAGTGGTGAGGGCGAAGGCCAGCGCCGTGTGTACCTCCGTGGGGGTAAAGGTACACGGACAGCACACAGCGGGGAGGGAAGCGGTCCACAGAGTATCCAGCGTACTCGGGATAGGAGAAGCCAAGGAAGCCAGCGAGGTCTCTCAGCTGGTCAACATGGTGACCCTCACCAACGCTGTGGGAACTTTGGGTGGCGTTGACTGCCATCTACAATTTTAAAAGAAGAAAGAGAAGTCAGTAACCAGTTTTGTAAACAGAGTAAGAGAAGAAGAAAAGAACCGAGCTCTTCGTAAATAGCTTTTTAGAACTTAGCATCCTTACGGTCATCTAACGTTGGGTTTCGTCCTAAGGCCAAAGCTGTGCTCTGATACCATCTTCTGTCACGCCCCAAACTAGCCCCGAACGGAGGCCAGAATAAGGCGATCCAAATTAACCTGTATGCCTGTACCAGTCCCAGGAAATAGCGCTGGTACAATAGGAAGATAGAATATCACAACAACAGCGGTCTCTTTATTAAGAGTAGGATTACAACCAGGATTGAAACTGCGGACAGAACCCGAGTTCGCAACAACAGTACAAAAAGGCGGAAGCGGAAAAAGGCGGAGACTGGCCCTAAGCCACAAGCAAAGCCTTGGGGAAAGGCCGAAACCCTACTACTGCTCGTAGACTGCTTGCTCCTGGAAGAACTCTTCTTCAGCAGGGTCCACCTCTTCATCTTCGAGAACTGGGGGGGTTTATTTATATAGAGCAAGGGTGAGTACGGAAGTACTCAGCAAGTCAGGGGAAATTAAGTGTTTAATGCAAGCTTCAAAGGAGAGCCAGTTGTTTTTCACAATTGATTTTAGTTTAAGACTTTCAGAAACATCTAAGTGAGTGTTTCTCAACGACACGGACAAGAAAGTGCGTCTCATCAGGCCGGAGCAGTGAAATTGTATCAATTGATTCTTGTCGGCACGAGAGGCTCCCTGCCAATCGTTCACCGACCCCGGCTGCACCAACAGCCACAAGTCAAGCACGTCGGAACAAGAGGCTCCCTGCCAATCGTTCACCGACACCGGCTGCTCCAACAGCCACACCTAAGCACAGAAAGGAGTTTCTCACACCAACAGCAGTTCACAAAGTAGCCATTAAAACTACGCTAAGGAATCACCTCACATCCGCCCATGACCGTGGGCACGGCTGTTCGAACAGTTATTAACCTCTGCAGAGGGGGTACACTTTACCCACACGACGTTACTAACCCCGAGCCACCCAGCCCGCGACTCTCAGCCACGTCTGGCGACCTTGAGGCTTTCACAACAAGGCATTTCGAAAGCCGACTCAGGGTCATCTTATGCCAACGGGAGGGGTCCCACGGACCAACACCAGATTAGGTCCCAGACCATACTGTGCCAGGAAGCCCAGGGGTCCTCCCCGACACCACCCCGGCGAATCCACTTGTCCCTTGGCATCAAGATTTCCCTGGCCTAGCTAGTTACTCAGCCAGGGGCATCCCATATCACCCATGTGGTCGTACTTGACATATGCTCGGATGTAATTCCCAAGGAATCGGTCCTTAGAGCGAGAACGGGCAGACTGCACCTCCAGTACGTCTCCCGCACCGCGAGAGACGTACTGGAGGTGCAGTACGTCTCTCGCGGTGCGGGAGACGTACTGCACCTCCAAATCCATTATAGGTTCAATTGATCAAAGGTGACTTGCCTTGCTCGAGATCTTGAGCTTCTTCCTCGAAATCCGCGCACTGCGAGTCTTCGGGCTCCGAGACTACACGCGAAACGAGACGACTCAACAAAACCATTAAAAGAAGCCCTGTTAAAGACCACTAAATGTGCCATTGGATAGATCTCGATTTTTGAGGAATTTTGGAAGTTGAACGGAGTCAAACGGACGAACGGTTGAGGAGATATGAATTTCCGAAGATTAAATGATTTTCTGTCTAAAGGAAAAGGAATTATTAATTCCCTGGAAAAGAAAAAGAAAGGAGGGACGCAATTTGGACTTTATTTTGGGCGGCTGAGAACGGCCCAATGGAATAGTATGGGCGCGGCCGAATTAATGGGCCGACGGCCCGAAGGGAATCGGCCCATGGCCGATCGGCGCGCGAGGGAAGGAAGGCCGATGGGCCAAGCGGCCGATGGGCCGGAGGCCGATGGCACACGGCCGAGTGGCGCAGCCTGGTGGCGCGGCCTGGTCCGGGAGGGAGGCCGTTGGGCCGGAGAGAGGGAGGAAGGGGCCGATGGGCCGGGGCAGGCCACGGCCTACACGGGCGGCCGGTCCGATCGACCGCGTCCACCGCGCGGGCGCTAGGGCGGGGCCCGCTCGTCAGCGGCGCGGTCTGCGCGGACCGAGCACACAGAGAGAGGAGGTCCGTCGGCGCTCGCGTGGCGCCTACGCGGCTGCCACGTAGGCCGGCGGGAGGAGGGGGCGCCGGCTGGCGCTCGCATGGCGCCTACGTGGCGGCCACGGAGGCCGGCCGGGCAGAAGAGGGAAAAAGGTGGGGCGCCGGAAGACGGCGGCGATGGCGGAGGGCTCGGGCGGCGTGGTGCGAGGCCGGAGAGGAGAGGGGAACACACCGAGATGGAGAGGAGAGAGAGGGGGAGTGAGCCAGTGGCTCAGATTCGCCGGGTAGAGCTCGGAGACGGCGGTTTGGGGCGGTGGCCGACGCCGACGAGAAGAACGGGGAGGACGGCGCCGGGGCGGAGAAAGGGTGACGGAGGGGAGTCTACTAGGGGCCAGCTACGGCCTAACACGCAAGAGGGAGGGGAGACAGAGGGGAGAGGGAGAGTTACCGCGGCGGAGAGGAGCTCGCCGGGGAGGAAAGGGGCAACGGCCTCGGGCGGCGCGGCTCGGCTCCGGCCGAGGAAGAGGAAGAAGACGGCGCCCGGAGCTCCTTCGGGCGCCCTCGGCTGCAGCGGCGGGCGACTTGGGCGGCGGCGGCAGCGGGGAGGAGAGGGGGCGAGCTCNGGCGCGCGCGGACGCGGCTCGGCTCCTTGGCAGCATGCACGCGTAGCGCAGCGGCAGGGTCGACGGCTGACGCCAGCGCTGGGCGCGGCGCGGGGGCAACAGCACAGGAGGGGGGTCCCGGGTGACGGCGGCGGTGGGCATGGTGGTCGGCCACAGCGCGCGCGGGCGAGGGGACCAGCGGCGGTGGCGGGACGGAACGGGGGCACCGGTGGGAGGCCTCCGGGAGAGGGAGAGGGGAACGAGAGAGAGCGGGGAAGCGAGAGAGAGACCGAGAGGGCTCGGGAGGGAGAGAGAGAGAAGAGCCCTCTCTCTCGCCACACGTGCAGCGCACGCGCGCGGCGCGGCAAGCCGCACGGACCGGGCCGGGCGACGCGCGGCCCAGCAAGGAGAGGGAAAAGGCCGCGGGTGGAGAGAGGGGACTGGGCCGGGAGGTGGCCCGAGGACGAGGGAGGAAGCAGGCCGAGGGGAGAAACAGCCCAAGTGCAGAGGAAGGAAAAGCGGACTTTTCCAGAGAAAAAGAAAGGAGTTTTAGGGATCGGATTCGAAATCCGACTTCACGGTTTTCTCCGAGATTGAGACGAGAGGGGAAACACGAGACCTTGGCACACCACAAGACTCAACCGAAGAGCAACTTTCGCAAATAGAGTTTTTAGCACTTAGGTTTTTCCGCTAACGCCGCGACAAAACGGGCGTTACAGCCACAAAGTCCATGTCGGCGTACGACACGTGGTCTTCTTAGACCATCACGCGGATGCTGTCCTTGCTTCTTCGCAATAAGGGATGCTCACACGTGGGGCCCTCTGCACGTGCAGAGCCTGCGGAGGTGACGACTTTGATGAGTGTCGGCTCTAGGCTCAATTCTTCACGGAGGGATGTCGACAACTTCTCGGGGAAGATTTGGCCGACGCTTAGGCACGATGCTGCCGTCGTTGCGATGTCCTTTTTTGCACGGCACAAGAAGAAGGTGTCCAGAAGGTCTAGGACTTGGCCTTTGTCCTCCTTTCTCCTTTCTTTCTGTCCTGTATTCTCTTCCTTTTCGCTTCTATGGGACCTTCGTCGGGGCCTCGCTAGGCTACCGGCTTCGTGCCTGGTTAGCTTTAGATTGTACTAAGTTTCTTATTAATGAACACCCTTAGTGGCCTTTCTTTTGAACTGTTGTCCGCATACCATGTGATCTTGCACAGGCTATGGAGGCATCCCCTGCGGAGCCGTGCCCGGTCGAGGCTCTACCGCGACGTTTACGGTGCTGGCACCTCACGACTCTCCGGTGTCGGGGCTGCTTCGTGGAGACCCTTCTGGCCCTGAGTCACCTTAGGTTGCCTCCTCCAGCTCGTTCCACTAGGATACTTCCAATGGCGATTCAGAGTGGTCGGAGGTTTCATTGTCTCCTTCACCGACTGAGGGTAGGGAGCCGATTTGGACTTCAACGTTTTCTACTTCGATTATAGTGCCTTCGACTTGCCTACCAACCTACCGGTGCCCAATCGTCATGGTGGTGGCGATCCTTCGACGCTTAGGCTGGGCTTTCATCCTTTGCATGGCCTCTGTCCGCCCCTGCTCGAGGGCGAACCAAACGGGCCTCTGGCCGGGGACGTGTTGCGACGTGGGGAGCCCTTCCAGGGGCACTATCGGAGCCGATTCCGCCCATGGGCGGGGGCCGATCAACGCTGGGGCCAGCTGTAACGCCCGTTTTGTCGCGGCGTTAGCGGGAAAACCTAATTGCTAAAAACTCTATTTGTGAAAGTTTTGCTCTTCGGCTGAGTCTTGTAGTGTGCCAAGGTCTCGTGTTTCCCCTCTCGTCTCAATCCCGAAGAAAACCGCGAAATCGGATTCCAAATCTGAACCCTAATCCTCCCAATTCAAATCCTCAGCAAAAGTCTACTTTACCTCCCCTTCCCCTCGGACCGTTTTCCCCTCGGCCTGCTTCCCTTCCTCCCTCCTCCTCGGACCGCCCCCGGCCCAGTCCTCCCTCTCCTTCCCTCTCGGCCTGCCCCCTCCTCCTTCCCTCCCTTCTCGGGCCGCCTCTCGCTCAGCCTCCCTTCTCCCCGCTGGGCCGCGCTCGCCAACCCGAGCCGAGCGAGAGAGCGCCCGCTCTCTCCCCGCTCTCCTCTCTCCCTCGCCGTTCCCCTCTTTCTCTCTCTCTCTCTCTCTCCGTTCCGTCCCGCCGGCGCCGTCTCCTCCCGGCCCCGCCGCCTGCGCGCGTGCCGCCAACGGGGAGCGCGCTAGACATTTAAAAGGAAAAGTGTTTTAAAAATGATTTGCTAAACAAACTCAGCCTGTCTTTGATGCTTGCATGTACACATTTCCTAGTGGCTTGCTGAGTACGAAAGTACTCAATCCCCCATTGTTGTTGTTTTTCTCCTCTTGGCTTGAGTTCAGGGAGAAATTGAAGGTTGGAGTTTCGTCCCTAAACCCAAACTACTGCCGGTGGATTTGGTGTCCTAGCTTCGCTAAGTTTCGCTGCTGCTGACTCTGATTGGTGGTTGCAACTCAGGGATTCCCCGAAGCTGCAACGTAAAGGTATATTGTATTTATTTAAATTTTGCATTGATTCATCATGTTACCGCTGGTACCAGCATCGTTATCCTGGGACTGGTACCTGTTTTGCGGTTCCGTGGGAAAGCGGTTCGCCGTTATCCTGTGGCACGCCCTCCTCGGTGCCATTTGTACAGTGGCGCAGGGGCGGGGTGTGACAAAAAACATCTACCAAAAGGTAAACCGTGCGTTCAGTATGAATGTCACGCGCCAATGTTGCGTGCCATCATTGCCAACCTTCGCGCGACTATAAGTAGCGTCGGTCTCTCCTTCCCTCTCTCAAATCCAAATTGTGAATCGATATTGTGTACATACCACAAGATATCAACACTACTAGGTTGAACCCAATAAAATGCCCCCTGTTCTTGTGGAGTCTAATTCTTGTATTACCCTCTTCTGATATCAATACATCCTATGTCCCATTTATATCAAAGTGCTTCTTCTGGCTAGTGTGTGAACACTGAACAATATCGATATCCTATATGATGAATTTTCAGCTTGTGTTGTTTATTATTGTTATGCATTAAATATTGTTGTCAAATCCCCATCTATGTCATCTTTGAATTATTCTAATTTGTATTGGTATCCCATCCCAGATGGCATTTCTATGGATTATGTCCTCCAATATTTATTGGCCTTTATTTATGATGATTTTACTCCTTCAAGAAAAGGTATGTGTTATGTTGCAAGTGATGTCCTTTCCTTCTCAAATGTTTCCAATTATTTATGCCATATTTAGACTGCAGAGGAAATAGAGGAATTCCACAAGAATCAATTCAATTCACACATGCATGATTCAAGGAAAATATACCTTGTTTCTAACGGGGTGCTATATATACAACTTAAGTTTATTATAGTGCATAGTAGTATGTGCTTGAGTTATACTTAGTTTGTTCGGCTAAATTTAGCTCAATATACCTATGCACCAGAAATAGTCCTTGTTATATATGTCTAGTAAAACCAAGTTAAAATGTGGATTAGGAATCACTATGACATAAGTTTTATAAATAAGTTCAGCATCATTATTGAATACTCAAAAAAGAAAGGGAAAGGCAAAAAAGAAAAGGGCAAACAAACTAATGAACATTACCAAATTTCATGGACTTCTTGATTTGGAAGCACATGTACCTTTACACGTTAAATAAGACACTATATGACAATGTGACAAGCCAATCTGATTTGCTTTACTAATAAACACATCGATCGATCATCCTTATTGCAAATCACATTGGCCAAGGCAAAACCTTACCTACCTAGTCATCCCTACCAACCACAACATGGATATATACGAAATCTCTCTAAACAAAAAGTCTCCTACATGAGGAAGGATCTAGATGTCAGTTAAAGATATGCAACAAACAAAAGTTTATATAGTTTTGAAAGTAAAGTACAAATGGGACAAAAAAAGTCCTACTCATTCAATATGTAAAACCAAGCACCCCACATCCCTATAAATGCATCCTCCCCTCCCCATATCAATACAGCCATCACATACAACCTCTCATTCTTCATCATGCATTAGGAGATAGCCTATGCATAACATACATACCAATGTTTCTAACATGCATCTAGCCTAGCATTTTTTTTTCTTCGAAACACATTGCAGACGCAGGATTGCATAGATTTTTTTTTGTGGCCATGGCTATGCCTGATGGTTTTGCACAGACGAACATCACTGGGTTAGTTCTTCCCAGCCATGAAGAAGTGCCACACCTCATTGACCCCACCAAGTGGGGCGCATGGGCTCACCGTGGCCACCGTCTTTGGGCATCCATGTCGGAGGATTTCTGGATACATGTGTATAAGGTGCAGCGCTGCCCGCGGTCATCCAGCCATGACTGGACGTCGTGCCCCTACGCGCACAAGGGCGAGCGCGCGCGGCGGCGTGACACGCGCCGCTTCGCGTACGTCGCCGTGTCGTGCCCAGACTACCGCCCGCTGCAGCCGGGCGCCGTGCCGAGCTGCGTGCACGGGCTGCGTTGCCGCTACGCCCATGGCGTCTTCGAGCTGTGGCTGCACCCGTCTCGCTTCCGCACGCGCATGTGCTCGGCCGGAGCGCGCTGCCCGCGCCGGATCTGCTTCTTCGCGCATTGTTCCGCCGAGCTTAGGGACGATCCCAACTCCATAGCATCAACCATCCTGACACCGATGCCGCTGCCGCTGCCGCCTCCTCTTCCTCATTTTATGAAACGAGATGTTGATCATCCCACGGTTTCTGCTATGCGTGATCAGCTTGATCTAATCGAAGAGGCCATGAGAAATAGGCTTCGCTTGTATTCTAATGCTAATGCTAATGCTGCTTCTTCTTCTTCTGCCGCTGTTGCTACCACCACACCGGTGTCAACATTGGCAAATGGTGAGGGTTCGGTTGGAAGAAGGTGCGGTTGCCGCCGTTGTGTGGAGGAGGAAGACGCTTTGCTCAATGGCTACCCACATTATGATCTCATCATGGACTTGGTGGATGAATAGGTAATTAATTAATCAACCATCAATGAAGTGTTTGTATTTATGCATATGTGAATGTGTATATGTTGAATCTTTTTGTTTGTTCTTGGTGTAGACAGATGTGTTGCATACTCTTTATAACATGCGGTGCATTTGAAGGAGGTGTCAAGCCCGCAAATCTCCAAAATGGAGAACCTTGAGCGATTTGACATGCTTTAAAAGTTGACACCCTATACATATGGTGCCGGATCATGTATCATATTTATGCTAATTTTTACTAGAAAAGTGCATGTGTGTGCATGCATATATATAAATATTTATGATATTATCGTGCTAGCTCCGAGCCTATATATTATAATTTCTTTAGGGGGGAGATACTATGTTGTGATGCAAGTGGTATCATTTTCTTTACAAATATTTATTTGGAAAATATATGTTATTTTTATTTTAGTCATATTTATTTATGAACCCATCATTATCGTCGACCTCGAGCAAAGCATCTGATGGCCGACCATCGATATCATTATACACATGTAGCATTTTTTAGATAATGGAATAAAAACCCCCTAATCTACATCTATCATATAGTCTATGAGAATGCATACAATGTACTCCCTCCATTTCATATTATAAGTTGTTTGACATTTTTTTAATCAAACTTTGTTAAGTTTAATGAAATTTATAGAAAATTTAGGAAAAAAGTTAAATGATTTTTAATATGGAGGGGAGTAGATGCCAATAGCATGGCATACTTACTCTATCTCCGGGGCTAGCCAGAGAGCCGATCAGCCGGTCTTGGGTCATGAGGATAGGGACTTGGGTCAGCCTCAGCCATTGAGTATGTCTGGAATGCAAAGACATAGAAGAAATTTGATAAGCAATGGTTTGATTCAATATTGATTTAGTAAGAAAATGGTGTTCTTCACTAGTAGTATATCTCATCCCTGGACAGATTAAAAAAATTAGTGTGGATTGACTAATTTTTTATGAACCATATATGTTTTGTAAAGAACTTATTTTCTATTCATAAATCTTGTACATACATAGTACATAAAAGTTTTCTAAATCTCTGTAATCATCACACCAAATTTTACACATAACTCCTAGGAGAGGAAGGGATCTGATCAATGTCAGTCAAAGATATCTGGTACCAATTGTCTACAAAATTTAAGCAGTGTCTATAGTGACAAATTACAATGACTCACTTGTGTACACTTATCATGTGTTCTTGTCGTGTAGGTGTTACTTATAGATGTGACGCATACTTCTTTCGTTCAAAAAAAAAAAGCAATTCCTAGCTATAAATACTACATTCATAGTTAGGAATTATCTTTTTTTTATGGACGTAGTCCATGTCTTCCTATGTACAGAGTATTACCACATTTTTCTTAATGAGGAACCGTATATATAAATATATAATAAAACCTTCCTCCTCTGCATGCCCTAATTTTTCAGAGGTAGCATGCTGAAAACCACTTGTTCACAAAAAGGAAAAAGAAAATTAAAACATTTCCAGAACAAGGGTATTTACATTTTTGGTTACAGCTACTGTAAACACATTTTATCTCGGCGTGATCATGCTAATGCTGATGTTGCACGCCGACGGCGGGGCATCGCCGCCGGCGCCGCCGCTGGGGCGAACATTGAAGTAGGCCGAGTGCTTCGGCTCCGGCAGGCTCGCCGCCTGCTCGTTGCTCAGCATCTTCACCACCTCGTCCATGGCTTTCCGATCCTCTGCGTCCTCCTGAACGCACAGAAGAGCCACCTGCATGCACGTCCTGATCGATGCATAATACCTGTCTCCCAAACATTCATCGATTAGCTCGTGCCATCTGCTATCTTTCCACAGCAGCCAAGCCTGTAAAAAAAAAGATTTTTCAGATGATCGGATTCAGACAATTAATTAATGGATTCCATGGGAGATAAATTAAAGAAGATGAATTGATAGATTGACTGACATATGCGATGAGACAATATAGCTTTCCGTCGTTGTATCGATATGAGCCTCCGGTTCTTTTGCCACTGATGATCTCAAGAATAAGCACGCCGAAGCTGAAAACATCTGCTTTGCTCGAGCAAACGCCATCTAATGCGTACTCCGGAGCTATGTATCCACTGAAATTAGTGAAAGCAAATGGTTAATCAGACATCTTCAGATCACAAAACCATTGAAATTACTAGTACTCTAATAATTTCAGACTTGTATGAAGGCATCATAGCATCAGTACTAGTGATTAGGTAGTAACTTAAGATTGAGTCTTACATGGTGCCCACAATTCTGGTGGTACTGGATTGAGCTGCATTTGAGCCGAAAATCCTAGCGATGCCGAAATCTGAAATCTTGGCGTTCATCTCGGCATCCAACAGAACGTTGCTCGCTTTCAGGTCTCTGTGGACGACACAGACTGTCGAGTGCTCGTGAAGATAGAGCAGGCCCTGAGATATCCCATGGATTATGTGCAGACGTTTAGGCCAGTCTAGCAACTCTCGTTTGACATTATCTGAAAATTTGAAACACCAAGTTTGATCAGTCTGAAGTCAAGAAGAGTGTACATTGAATTTTGTTGGAGGCATACCAAAGATGAACACGTCTAGGCTTTTGTTTGGCATGTATTCATACACGAGTATCTTCTCCTGATCTCCTTCGATACAACAGCCCAGTAGCCTGACCAAATTCCGGTGCTGAAGCTTTGCTACAAGCTGTATTTCGTTCTTGAATTCTATTAGACCTTGTCCAGAGCATGCCGCAAGCCTTTTGGCTGCTACTTCAGATCCATTAGGCAACTGGCCCTGAAAACACTTACATTATCAGTAGAATGCAGAATTGCTAATTATTTTTTTTTGACTGGTGGAATTGCTAATTATACAAGTACAAACTGTTCGACTCTATGATAAGAAACAAAATTAATTTATAAATTACAGAGACAGATTGCACATTTTGCACGCATCAATCAAACTTTACAGAAGTACGTACCTTATAAACGGAACCGAAACCACCTTGTCCAAGCTTATTTCCACTTGCGAAGTTATCTGTGGCAGCTCTTATTTGAGAGAAATCATACAGTGAAAACCCTGAATTGCCTTCTTCCAACCTCCAAAGAGTTATCACGTTCTGCACTGCCATGGACAGCCTTCGTAGCTCTAACCTTGCTCGTTCTGAACATGCATAAAACAGTGAAAGTCAGTATCTGCTCAGTGGAGCATTGCATCACTAGACAAACTGCAAGTCTGCAAGAGAGAGAATAATGTGCTAGCTGGTTGCTGTAAGACTTAAATTCACCTCTTTGCCTTCGTTTCTTCAGTTCTCTAGGGAGAACAAAGCAAGCAGAAACACATACTACAGTGGAGACGAGAACAACGATGACCCAGACCCATGCCTTGCTCTTCTCTGTCCATTTATGAACGGCAGCAAGTATCCATGTCAGTCGGAGGAAAATGCAATTTCTTCAGACATCATAAACGAAAGAATTTCCTTTTGAAACTTTTGCTGTTATTATTTTTTCATTTTTTACGCAAGCTACAGCCTGCATCACTATCTGAAAAAAGGTACAGTTTTGCATGTACGTAGGAAAGTGAGTGGATCCTAAACCCTCCAGGGATCTCCCCTCATGTATTTATTTCTTTTAAATTCAATGCAAATAGTTACAAACAAATTCTAAAAAAATGACAATGTAAAGTATAATAACATCTAGTATCTCATCAAAAATTAAATTTAAATTCGACCTACACAATAAAAAAACAAATTCAAATATAAATAGTACAATTACTATTCATACCCAAATTTATCTTTATATATCTCAATGCGTGATTTGAGCTTGGATGTTAAATTTTTTTGAAATGTTGTATATTTGATGTATAAATGTTGTCAAATTTCTTTAGAATTTTTCGCAACCTATTTGAATGGTTTTTAGATTAACGAGAAGACGTTCCTCGCGAGTTCTTTAAAATAGTTTCCCCGTAGGAAAGGAAGAACGGAAAAAGACGTGCTTACTGTTGGACTTGGGCATGTGAAAAAACAGCGTCTCGTTATCCATCTCAAAGAACTTGTCATCCGTCTCGTACCGAATGATGCATCGCACCCCAAGAATCCTCCCGCCTTTCTGGCTGCTGTTCATCTTCACCGGAATCTCCGACACGACGCGGCGGAGGCAGCCGCCGCATCGCTCCGGCGACATGTCCCGCGTGCACTGCGCCAGCCCGTATACCGGCTTGCCGCCGTCCGCCGCCTCGAACCACGACACCCCCGTGCCGTACCTGTCCGGCTGGCTCGCCGCAGCGGCGGCCACCGCGCCCATCAGCTCGGCGACGTGGTCCCGGAACGCGCCGGCCACCGCGGCGTCGACGAGGTTGGTGTTGTTCCACGCGCCCTCCGGCTCGTTGCCGTACCCCGACAGGAAGTCGGCGTCGGCGAACCTCACCTGGACGCGGTCGTAGTACACGGTCGCGTTCCTGTGGAACACGCAGCGCGGGGTGTCCGACCTGTTCATGACGGCGTCGAACACCTCGCCGAGGTGCTCGGCGCAGTAGCTCCCCCTGGAGTCGCCGCGGCAGAGCGCGACGCCGTACACCACGTCGGGCGCCGTCCCGGCCGACCCCGCGGCGGAGCCGTACGCCGTCGAGTTCCTGATGAGCTCCGCGGCGAGCGCGGCGAGGTTGGAGTGGTACGTGCTGTTCGGCGCATAGGTCCCGTTCACCGTGCTCGGGCAATCCTTGTCCTCGTAGTACGGAACCTCGGCTCCGGTCACCGTCGTCGATGTCGGTGGGTAGCAACACATCATCATCACAAGCAGCAGCAGGTGCTGCATTACTGGTAGTACTAGAGCTACCATCATGCGCAGCTGCATCAAGCTCGATCAATTAGTGAGAAAAGAGAGTGTCAAGTGTACTAGTATCAAGCTAAGGAGGGTAAATTAGCTCGCACCGTTAGGTGATCAATATATGGATATATAAACCATCCATGATCCAATGCCAAGAAAGTTTCATCGAAAGCTGCCTGAGCTAGCTAATTATTTTCAGAGAGTTGACACATGCAACATGCTATAGATTATGTACAGAGCTAACCCCTTGTTTCTGAATTCTGATGCAAACACTGCGCTGATTATTCTTTCGACGAAAGCTACCACGGAAATTAATCTCTCACAAGAAATTTCTTAGCGATGGAGCAAACAATGTTATAACAACATGGACAGTAGACAACTTGAAGCATCAACGACAAGACCACCAACTAGAACAGAGACAAGCAGAAGCAGCAGTATGTATTATCTAAAACAAAAGACAGGCAGCATCAGTAGATGCATCGATGTGTTTGTTTTTAAATCTATACATGAAGTTGCAACGTCGTGCGATTTGTCATCGTCCGAATCTGAGTCTGATCCCCTCTTATATTACGCCGTATATATATATAAGTATCAGTAGCCAAACGCCTAGCGGTGACGTTGTCTTAGTTTTTTTGGCTTGTTTTGTAAATATTAATTTTACTTTTTCCTTACATGTAAATATTGCTTCCCTTATGTTCGATGAATCGGCTAGCTCAGCCTTTCGTTCCAAAAAAAAAAAAAATGGAAGTCCACCGCATGGTCATGGATAAGCTTCTGTGGTACGCTAGCGTCCATATGTAACTACCACTTGTGTGCATCTTTGGCTTGCTTTGTAAACTGAACTACTGAAGTTGAGACAGGGCAGTATTATACTCTTGTCTTAGTCAGGCATGTTGAAATTGAATACTGGTATCAAGTACCGATAGTCTAGCAATACCACTGCTGCTACAACCATATGTGTAATTAGCTACCATTGCGGATCCTTTTTCTGACTAATATACATATTCTATATCGGTTTTTTTAACACGTTTGAAATATCAAATAAATTTATTTTTAATTAAGTAATAATTAAAATTTAATTAATTATACGTTAATTTTTTTGTTTCATGTGTGCTAACTTAATTTTCATCTAACTCTATCTCAAACAGGACCTTAAACTGATTGATTAACCAAGCAACATGTCACACCATATATGGATAAAGTATATAGTTATGGACTCTCACAGAGTGACTGTCAGACTGCCATATATGGATAACGTAATACAGTACATAGAATTTTGGACTCCAATCATATGAGAGAGGTCAATAGATTTTTTTTGGGAAGGCCATGAAGGCTGGGTTCGGATGTTCATGTGAGGAATACACATATAAAATAAAACGACTTATTAGCACACAATTAATTAAGTATCAATTATTTTTTTAAATAATAGATTAATATGATTATTTAAAACAACTTTTATATAATTTTTTTAAAAAAAACATAACATTTAGTAGTTTAAATGAAAAGTGTGCACGTGAAAAATGGAAAGAGGTTGGTTGGAAACTAAAAAAAGAACATAGCCGAAGAGTCTATGGAGTTTGTTCTAGCAGTGTGCCAGTGTCCACCCCTATTCTATACTTTCTATTCGAAGCAGGCAATGCATGCCAACTCCTACTTTTGAGATCTTTATTACGGGCCTGTTTGGTAGAGCTCCAACTGCTAAATTTAGCTCCAGGAGTTGGGTCTGGAGTGGAGTTATGGAGCAGCCTAAACCCAGCTCCACATCTCTAGTTCATTTTGTGAGAGCGCTCCACCCAGCTCCGCTCCCAGTTTAGGTGGAGCTGAAACTGTTTGGTTGGGCTCCAGCTCCAGGAGAGGTGGAGCTGGAGCTGGAGCTGTGCCAAACAG